>JANSVA010000009.1:26446757-26462720 GCA_025504915.1 Erythroxylum reticulatum | reverse complement strand
TGTTTTTCATTATGATGTCTTATAAGAAAATAAAGAATGATGATGCCATGTTAAGTGAATGTTGTGATTGAACGTAGCACACCATTATCATAAGTTATATACTGGAATGTCCTTAAGGTGTTTCGGTTCGTACTTTATAGTAGTGGGGGTGTTACATGAACTCCCACATATATTTGATTACAATGTATATAACAAAATATTTATTCAATTACAAAAGAAGTATTAAAGCTACAGTTCAATATGTATGGAGGATAATGTAATCCAAGTTAGCTAGCCTATAAAATTCTTGTCCCCATCCAAAATCTAAATTTGAGTTTATTGAAATGAAATTACGATATGTAGACTTTTTTCACCTTATGTTTTTTTATATTAAACTAATATAAGGCTAAATCCTTAAAATTTAAGCCAAATTTACAATTATTAGTAATTTGAGTGTGCTATATTGTCAATTTGATAGTGATATTGGTTTTTGTTAACTATGGTAAATATTTTATTAGTAATTATAGTGTAAAAATAGAGAACGAATAAGAAACGTAGAAATGCTCTATGTATTTATGTGTATATGTAATATAATGTACATCTACCTATTTATACACTCTAGGTGACTCTAACTAAAGAAATAAATCAACTAAACATTTCATAACATTAATGTCCATAATTTTAGGTGAACAGGAAGGCTAATTAGATGTTAATAGTTGAGTGCTAAAGATTAGGTCAATATTCCCCCTCAAACTCAAGGTGGTGGTAAAGACGATAACTTGAGTTTAGAGAAAAGAACTTGAAAACGTCAACGTGGATGTTATTTGAAAAAATATATCAGCAATTTGTGTTTGAGATGAGGTCGGAAAAAGTTGTATAATTCCTTGAAGCACGTGATGATGCACAAGATGACAATCAATGTCGATGTGTTAAGTTCGTTCTTGAAAGACATTATTGTGAGCAATCTGCATAGCATTATGATTTTCAGAAAAGAGAAGAATGGTTGAGCAAAAGGTGACATCGATGTCTTGAAGTAACCATCATAATCATAAAAGCTCAGACGTAGTGTCAACTAGGGCTTGGTATTTTAATTTAATGCTTAAGCGAGAGATAATTGTTTGCTTCTTGCTACACCAAGAAAACAGAGATGAGCGAAGAAAGAAACATTGCCAGTGATAGATTTAAGATGAAATGGGTCTCCAATCAAGTCGACATCAGAGTATGCACGTAAGTTCAATAAAGATGAACGATTGAAGTGAAAACCATGAAACAAGGTGCCTTGAATATACCAAAATATACAAAGATAATAGAAAAGTGAGTGGTATGAGTTGCAGACATGAAATGACAGACAATGTGAGCAACATAAGCAATATCAGGATGAGTGACATTAAGGTATATAAGACTACCAACTAGTTATTGATAAAGTGTATTATCGCTCAAAGGAGTTCCATCAGTGTTAGAGATATGATCATTAGAGTGAAGTGGAGTGCTAGCAATCTTAGTGTCAGTAAGACCGGCACGAGAGATAAGATCAGTAGCATATTTGGCTTGAGATAAGTAGTAGGCTGAATCATCAGAAGATAATTCGAGACCTGAAAAATAGCTTAGGGGTACTAAATCTTTCACTTTAAATTGTTAACGCAAACAAGATTTAAGAATAGCAATCCCTTGAGTGTCATCGCTAGTTATTATCATGTCATCAACATATAAAAGGAGAAAAGTGCACCTTGATCTATTTTTTTGGATAAACAAAGCATGGTTATAAGAGCTAGACCTAAAGCCAAGATGGCTTATGGTGGAGTTAAATTTAGCAAACCATGCTCGAGGAGCTTACTTAAGACCATATAAGGCTTTAAAAAGACAAAAAACTTTTTTAGGTAGAAAAACATACCCATATAGAGGTTGCATATATACTTCTTCATAAAGATCGTCTTTAAAAAAGGCATTCTTGGCATCCATTTAGAATAATTCCCAATGCTTACTTGCTGCTACAATAATAAAACTACTGACTGAAGTTAGGTGAGCAATTTGAGCGAAGGTCTCCTTATAGTTAATTCCATATTTTTTTATTAAAACCCCTTTGCAACCAATCGTGCCTTATATCTTTCTATTGATGCATTATCTCGAATCTTTATTTTATAACCCATTTATATTTAATACTAGACTTATTTGGAGTTAGGTCAACTAAGTCCCAAAGTGTTAGTGTTGAAGAGAAACTATAATTCTTCTATCATTTCTTATTGGCATAAGGGGTTAAAGTTGGCCTCACAATAAGTGTGAGGTTCATATAGAGAGATAATAGTGGAATAAAGATGAAAGTATTTAAGATGAATAGATGGTTGACTTACTTGAGAGGATTGACGGAAAGGTTGTGGAGACTCAGTAGACTCTAGTAAATGAATAAAAGAGGAAGATACCATAGTAACTACTTCACAGCTTTCTAGTGATCAATATTTGGATAATGCATAAATTGGTAGAGTTTATTATCTACAAAATGAATGTTAAGATGTGTCAACGTGATGTATTGTAGTGCTTTAATTATTTCATGATAACGTGCACCATCTTCAAATGTTAGGGCAGCAAACTTGCTCAATAATGGGGTAGATTCCATTGGTGTTTCACTTGCTTTACAATATACCATGTTAAGCTAAAATAAGAGATCTTATATGTATTTTGTTAATTAATAAACAGTCTTATAGAGTGCAAGTGACCTCTAGGCTAAGGAAATAGTGAATATCTTCAAGATCACGAACAAGGAGTTTAACTTTTATTTGATTGAAGAACCAGGCAAGTTTGGTAGGATTATTACTTGTAAAAATAATATCATAAACATAGATAATAAAATAAGCACAAGTGTTAGCATAGTTATAAATAAAGGGAGAGTGATCTCCTTGTGAGAACTTGAACATAAGTTATAAAGGGAAGTCCAATAGTTTATGGGACTAAGCCTTTAGAGCTTATTTAAGTTCTTATAATGATTTATGAAGTTTAAAAACATGGTGTGTAAATTAAGGATCAATAAACCCTTTAGGTTGCTCCATATAAATGGTTTCTTGTAAGTCACCATGAAGGAAGGCGTTTGAGAAATCAACTTATTAAACTAACCAGGAATTCATGGTGGCAATGGAACCCAAATAGTAGTCATCCTTACAAGCATCTTCTTAGGTATAGCCACATGCCACAAGTTTTAATTATACCATAGTTTTCCATTTAATTTTATATGACCATATATTATCAAAAACATTGTATTTTCAAGGTCGTAAGACGAGACTCCAAAAGTGATTATGAAGCAAGGCTAAAAATTTGAGTTTAGAGCATCCATCCACTATTTTTGGTTTTTGGCTTGATGAAAGGTAAGAGGTTTAACGGAGGTGTAATCTTTGACACTTGATTTGGTGATAAATGTCTATTTTACTATAATTATACACCTATATTTAATGTGTTTTACTTGTTATTTAATAGTTTTATAGTATTTTGGGTACTTAATTTGCTTCAAGTGTGTTTATAGGTGATAATTGCCTTCATGGACCAAAAGGAGAAGAATTTAGATAAAATCACGCCATGGAATGAAAATGTGAAGCAACTTGGACCTACACGACCATGTACAGTGACTGTGTAAGTCTTTATAAACATGTGGAGATTTTAAGAAAATTGTTTTTGGTCGTGTGAAATTACACACCAATGTATGATGATATACACGATCATTTATGTTGCCTGTGTAAGACTCTTTTCCTATAAAAAATCACAAATTTAGGTGTTTATGGAGATACACGGTCACCTACGCGCTTGAGTAGTAGACCATATATATCCCCAAAACCTTAGTATTTACTACAAAAGGATGGGAATGGAGGCAAAATAGGAGGAGGCGAGTTTAGAAATAATTTTTTAGTCATAAGGAATATAGGGAGGCGATAGTTCTGATCAGATGATGAGAAAAACATGAAGAATACATTAAAGTATCTGATAGATAACAACTTCCAATCCAACTTGTAAAAAGATCCATTAGAAGAAAAAAAGAGATTTAGAATTGTGATTTTTTTCGTTTTCTATTAACTCTTCTGCGTATTTATCTTTGGTTTTGTTTTTTATAATTAGGAACTAAATTTTTAAGTGCCTAGGTGTGATGAACTTTAAGTTGTGATAATAATATGATTTGATATTTTATTTAATACAATTTTATTGATTAAGTTATTAAGATTCAATTATGTGCTTTATTCTTGTTCTAATATATCCAAAATATTAGTTCATAATTTGATTTCATATGATTGAGATTGATCTACCATAATTGGAAGGAGTTGTGTGCAAACCTAGAGATATGGTGCCATAAATTCTCCAGATTAGGCTCAAACTTAATAATGAAATTCATAGATTGATAATGCAATCTTAAGGGTTTTAACTAGAAATATTTATGTTAATTAACTGATGGATTAGTTGTTAAAAGTCTTGAGAAATATAAAAGTTAGGAATTTTCAGGGTCCAATGATCAATAATATAATTTTATTATAAAAGGTTAGTATTTAAAGATTGTTTAGGGGATTTGTTGAACAATTTTTACTCATATAAAACCCTCAATGTTTTATAAATGTATGGATCGTAAGCATAGTAGTTGAGGTGTTAGTCCCACAAGGAATTAGCCAAACTAATTAAATCCAAACTTTGTCTAAAGTCTAGAAATGTGATTAAAAAATGAAAATAAAACTAAATAGGAATTTTAAGCAATTAAATATGGATTGATTAAAATTGAAATTGAAATTCTGAAATTAAAATAAGTAGATCAAAATAGAACACTAACCACAATTGAGATATCGCAATAAGATAAGATCAATCAATTTTGAGAAGATGGGATTCATTATATCATCATTTTGCTACCCTATTCACCTTTAATTTTGTTGGC
This sequence comes from Erythroxylum reticulatum, assembly GCA_025504915.1. Classification (NCBI taxonomy): domain Eukaryota; kingdom Viridiplantae; phylum Streptophyta; class Magnoliopsida; order Malpighiales; family Erythroxylaceae; genus Erythroxylum; species Erythroxylum reticulatum. Next base: position 26,457,847 of record JANSVA010000009.1, on the reverse strand, counting down.
ATTGGTCCTAGAATTTCAAAGGGTTGATTATTCTTTTTTAAGATCTAATCATTAAACCCTAGTTAATAACCCCTAATTGAATATGAAAATTTGATTTTACAATTGATCAATTAACACAAACAACCTATGTGTCCAATTAGTTTTCAAGCAATCTAATAGACAATTGGGTCCTCACATAAGATCTCTCTTCGTATAATTGCTAATTTAATATTTATGTGATCATTGGGTTGTTAATTCTCATTACCAAACCCAATCATATTACTATCGATTCACTCTCTCGAATTGTTATCAAAGTATGTAAACAATTTCATTAACATCAGAAGTAAATAGGTTACAAAATGATTCAAGAATCAATTTTAAAATGAAGTTAGAACATCCTTAACAATATATTCAACATCCTCATGTCCAAAGCATACATTAGATGAAGTAAATAACAAGAGGAATGTAGTTGACTTGGAAATGGATGGCTAGAGTGGCTAGATAACAGCTCCTGCAACTCCTCTTGTCTCCTTCTTCTGTCTTCCTTGTCTTCTTTCCCACAGTCGAAAACTGGAGGCCCTTTTAATTAGGGTCATTTTATGATCTTATATAGTTCTTAGGCCATTTAGGGTAAAAACTAGGTTTTAACTAGGCCAAAAAGTCGAAAAAGACCCTCAAAAAATGAGAATAGAAGGAGATCATCGTGTTTGGCGAGCGCCTGTCACGATCATAACATTGGCTCTTCATCCAATCTTTCTCCAACTTTCTTTGATCTTCTTCATCTGATTTCATACACTAACAAACACATCAAAATACTTTAAGCGCACAAAATTAAAGTCCAATATCATACTCTAAACCATATTACACTAAAAAACATAAACATAGTCAAATTGACATAATTTTAAGCCTAAACATGCATAATTCATCTAATCAACACCTAAAAACACACTAAAACACCTACTAAAACATAATGTAAACTACCACTATCAAGATTCATAACCTAGGTACTATTATTTGATATCAACTTTTCCAAGTATTTTCCTCTGTCTTAAGTTCATTATTGTTTCAATTTTAGTTTAGTTATTTAGTTTAATTTTTAAATAAATTCACAATCTAAATTGATGATTAGATAATAGAAAAGGGTAATTACATGTATTTACATTCCTTGTAGGATCAATCTATACTTGTTACTGCTACATCGTGCATTAGTGGTTTTAAATTGATAAATTTCTTATAAGTATAAAAAAGAATCAATCAAGTTTTTGGTGCCTTTAACGAAAACTAGTAATATTAGGAAAGCCTAACTTTTATTATTCTAACAATTATATTTTATTTATTTTATTTTATTTCTAACTTATTCTCGTATTTATCCTTTGAACTTCTCTACTTTGACTATGAGTTTGTGGCTTATTATTAGGATTTAAGATTCATCGCTATAGCCATAACCCATAATGGAAGGATGAAATGGACATTTTTTTCGTGGGAGTTATGATATGCCATCGCTTATGGAAACATCATAATTTTGGAAAGAAAGCTATAGATACATATTTTTGGTGGATCAACTGACATTTATGTTGTGTTGTGACATTTGTGGGAGTAACCATTACAATCATGAATGTCAGGCATCGAAATATATATAGGAGCAACCAAGAATGCAAAACCGATCTCAGAGGGCACCCTATGAGAATATTTATAATTTAGAGTGGAGCAACCCTTACACCTATGGATGTGAATAATTATGCTTCTATTGAATATATATAACAACAACAATAAGAAGAGCGACTTATAGATATAATAACATAATGTCTTGCCAAAAATGAAGCTAGCTGAGGTGAATTAGAAGGGAGATTTTCTTCACCTAAATACATTGAGCATAATACAATATATTATTTGAACTTATTAACGCTTCAGATTGAAGAAGAAACTAAGTTCAACTTTATGAATGAAGTTGCATTCCAAGAAGACAATGGGGGTAATTGTTGTTTAAGAAGAGAAGGATGAATAAATGATAAAGGAAAGAGAAGAAAAGGAATCTTACGTCAAAGAAGAGAAAGCAGAGTAGTGGCAAAAGTTGATTGAAGAAGAAGATGATGATGATGACTGTGTTAGTGTATGTATGTTGAAGTTTCATAACTTTGAGTGCAAATTTTTTAAATTTGTCTGTGGTGCAAAATTTTTATGTTAGGGTATGTGTGTTGAACTTTTGTAACTTTAAGTGAAATTTTTTAATTTGTCCAACTATTTTTCATGTTACACACATTTACAGAGATTTACATGCTCGTGTAAACTTACACGGTTAGATATATGCCTATATAGTAGTGTAAGTCTGTGATAAGTTGCAGATCAGTGAATTATATTGTCAGTTACATAGCCATATAACAGACCATGTAAGTCCACGACAGCCCTTAAATTTTCCCTAATCATTTAATTTCTCACTTTCTCTTCTCTCTCTACTCTCCTAACCAATTTCTTGCATTTTTCTTGCAAACTTGTGACACCCAAGTAATTATTCTTGTTAATTTCACTTGTTTATGCATAAATAATTGGATGTTTTTGCAACTATTATGGATTTTTAGCTTAAAAAATGTTAATGTTAAGGTTTCGGGGATTTTGTGCAATTTGGAGTGATTTAGTGGTTAATTGTAGTTTAATAGTTAAATTTCATCCTTACCTATATGATTTATTAATTCAATTTGATGAATTGCATGTGAATTGGATGAATTTTGATTAGAATTGCAATTTGTGCGATTTTTGGTAACTACTTAGTCAATTGCAATGTTTTGTGTGAAATTAGGATTAATTAGTTGTTTTATAATTAATTGAAGTTTTTTATTGTTTAGTTTCATTTCAATTTTGATTTTTGGATAAATCCAATGTTTAATTGTGTTAATTTTGGGTCATTGTTAAAATGGTGTTTTAATTTCAATTTTAGGGTTAATTCATGATTAAATAATTAGATTAGTTTTACTTATTAATTATAATTTTTTATTTCAGGTTGCTAGTTTCTTTTCTAATTATTTTATTTTTATTATTTATTTATCACTTTATTTATTTACATTGGATTATTTGTTCATAATTTTACTATATGTTTAATTTTCCTATTTTAGTTTGTTTTGCACGTTTTAACAATTTAGTGAGCATAAAAAATAAGTGTAGGGAAACGGTACTTTTGTAATTTATTTGTAGTTTTCTCACATTATTAAAAGTTTTAGGCATAATGACAGGATCATATCGCACAAAGGAAATACTAAGGAAGAGGCAACGAGGAGCAAGGTCCTTTAGAGACCTAAGGGAACTAACTCAAGCAAGCCACTAGAGCGACATCTAATATTGTTGTTCAATGTGGTGATACAAGAGGAACAATATTAGCGGCTCAAGGAGAAGAACTTTGTGATAAGTCACAAAATTGATTAAGATATGTTGGGGAGGGTTTGGTCGAGTAGGTGAGGGACCTTATCGATGTTGAAGCTTGGTCCTGATTTTTCAAGATCATAGAGCCATCCTATTAGGAGCTAACATATGAGGTGCTCTCCATGTTATTTGTCAAGAAAGGATGACACGACAAGGATTAACTGAACACAATTTAATTTTGACTACTAGGGGAGATGGTCCTAATGACTTATTTGAAATTTTCTATCACAATAGGGTTGTACGACCTAAAGTTCATGGGGATGCAAGCTTACTTAGCCTTATGGATAGACTTCCCTATAGGATGTCTTCTCGACGGTTCTAGAGTACAATTAGCAATGATGAAAACTACGACCTAAGTAGATCTAATGCCTCATCTCTATGACATCTGATGCTCAAATATATTCATGAAATTCTAGGCCACACACTGAGTGGACAGGGTGATAGCTATGACGTTGTTGAAAATATAAATGTGTTTTACCTTTTTAGCATGACCGAGAGGAAGCCAACACATCTGAGGTATGCATTAGCTCAATTTATTTGGGAGCTAAGCGAGAAGAAGAAGGTAGGGACAATTTGCATCAAACTTTATCTGACTAAACTTTCACGGAGGATGAGGTCTTCAACAATTTACCAATGATGTGATTGGTGGGCACTATGGCAACACTAAACCTTGATATAATGAAACATACGTACATGTTGAGTTACATCTACAACATAATTGGGATTCCTGATGAGTCGACCATATTAGGAGTACTTAGGGAGGAGCCACACATAGTAGAGCAGCCACCACATTCTATTCACTACAATTCTAAATGGGAGGGGTCACACACGAGAAGGATAGTGCAGAAGTACCCAGATTGCAGACACCGCACTGGGACTAGCTAAAGATAGCTTGCATAGGGAGACATATGGGGCTATATGACCTAAGGAACCTCCATCGACTAATATGCCAGAGTCACAACAAGATTAAGGGAAGCTTCAATTTGGTCTTTTCTTTCCTTTTTCCTATTATTTTGTATTTTGCTTATTTTCTTTCCTTTATTATTTTCTTTTGTCTAAACATTGGTGTAATGTTATTTCATGTGATTTTTATTTCAATACTTCATATTTTGTTTCTTTATTGTTATTTTTATTTTCTTTTATCTTTTTATACCTTTTTATTTATATTTTGCAAGGATGGTTGTAACTCATATTGGACGGATCCCTCATCACATTCAAAAATTTAAAATTCTTATTACTTAAGGAATTATCAATTTCTTATCCTTCTCTTTTTATTAATCTATGCTTATATTGTGTACGTTGGGGACAGTGTACAATTTTAAGTGTGGGGAATGTTATTATAATTTTCTTTTATTGTAATCTTTGTTATTAAATTTTATTAATTGATATCTTGAATTATTTAAAATCTATCCGAAAATACTTGAAATCTTTATTGATTATTGAATTGAATTAATATGCAAAAGGATGAAAGTTAGAATAATCTTGCTTTTATAAGTCATATGTTTAGTAGTCACTGAGATCATTAATTTGAATAAAAATTGCATATTATCTACACATATAAGATCCTCTCTTTGTAACCTTTTAAGCCTAAGAGAAAATACATTAATATTGAAGCTCTTTTATTGTTTCATATGTGGTATCGTCAATAGCTTGCTTTTGTTATTTATATTGAGACAATATTGTTAAATTGGAAGCATTGAAGTGATAGAGATATTTAGATATCAAATTTGTTTAGCCTATTTTCTTGAATTATCTTACCATATTCTATCCCTTAGTAGTAACCAATTTTGAGCTTTAACCTTTTTCCTTGATTATAACGCCATTATTATGAAGCCTTTTTATTAATTTGAACCCTGAAGGTTATTTACATTACTTGATTTCTTAAAAATTAAAATTTAAAAAGGTCATATAATTCTTTAATTATTAGTAAATTATGAATTTTGTTGATTTATTTTTAAAAAAGAGTTTAAGTTATGGTACCAATGAACTTATAATATGAAGGACCTATATTGTGAAAAATAAGTTTCTTGTAATGTTGGTTTATAAATTCCCTTCAATTTTATCACCCTTTTTATTATCTTAATCATACCTTAACTAAGTCCTATTAAAACCTTGTAACAAAACCTTTTGGTTTTTGTTTCTAGTTTACTTATAAGTGGTGGAGATATGATTTTAAAAAAAATAAAAAATAATTATAGTTCAAACTTTATCAATATTACAATGAGTTCAAGGCATTAAGCCTACCATCATATTACAATATGACTAAGAAAACTCCCCAGGTAAGGCAGTATAACTGTTTATAAGATAGACAACTAAAAGAAACAACTATAAACGTTCCACACTAAGACTGCCTTATTTAGGAAAAGTCCCCTGATATTTAGGATTTTACTTTCTCTTGTTGATTTTCTTTTTGCAATTTTGGTTGTACACAAAAATCTCGTGGGATGTTAGGGACTTAGACTGTAGCTAATGGAGAATCACAATCCTCTACTAGTTCTACATTATGATATATTATATCACACCTATCCCTTAACTAGCCACACAGTCCTCACTAGAGTTTACTATTGCTCTTTGTTGTGCATATTCCCGCCTAGCCTTAGAGATCTTATTAACAACATTCTCAATTTACCCAATAGTTGCTATTGGAGTCAACATGTTGGCCCAATCCATCTACTATTAGGTTACAATCATGCAACAACTATCAGAATATGTAGTGGAAAATGAAACGAAACCCAGAAAATACAGAATGAAACATGTGTCATTAGATGTAGTAAAACAAAACATGAACTTAAGATGTTTATCTTACAATCTCCTTCATTCTTTGTTGTCTTCACCTCTTCGGGTTATATTAAACCACAATGACCAAAGGAGAACATCTTTAATGATATCCATACAAAGAGTGAAGCCTGAAACCTCTTAGAAAGAATGGCTAGAACACACACAAATTGCTAGCTTTGTGGTGTGTTTTTTGAGAGAGTATTTTAAAAGATGGTGAACAATTCACAAAAAGACACTTTGATTTCTTACAACTTTTGCATGAAAATGGGGTGTCTTTGACATCCTTTGGCCTTTCTCTAAACCCCAACATCAATGGAGATTTAGTGGGAATTAACTGGCTTTTAATCCCATTTAATTTAGCATTAAAACATTCACCCCTTTTTTAAAGGGTAATTTTGTCATCTTGCATATTAAAGGGTAATTTTATCATCTTACCTAATAAGCTAGATTCACATATTTCATATGATTCACAATCAAATGACCCTAAACTACCACACTTTTGTAGCTTAGTCATACATCTCTCATATCTTTGATCCCCATCTAAAACTATTTTACTCATTCTTCGCATCTCTAATGCATGTGACCTATTACGTTCCCAATTATACTGGACACTTAAACTAACATTTAATTCAAGTGGTAAATATAATCGGGAACGTAATGGATAACATGCATTGGACTTAATTCAAGTGGCCAACATAAAAGGGAACGTGAGCAAGTCATGAGTGGTATCTAGCAACATATCATGACCTCCAATTGACCGAAAAGTTAGTGGTTTAATTATGAACCTTTCCATAGACAATATTCCCATGCAATTTGTCCTTTCACCATTCTATACCCCACTTAGTTTAGAGTATGGTTAAAGTGTCAACTCTCACTAGACTTACTACGTCACATCTAGCCCAAGTGATGTTAGTTCTTGTCCCTAAGGATTATTACTCTATTGGATATGTCACTGAAGACTATCTTTATGACATTTCCACTCTGGCCAGAGATACTCGAGTAATAACCCTAATAAGAGGTCGTGGGTATCATCTCCTCCTGTTATGAGTGATGAATCTTTTATTGGCTACTCAATTACCTTTAAATACCTCAAACTATACCCAATATCACCACCCTATGAACAACTTTTGAGAGGCAACGAGGAATAGAGTCAAAGTACAGGATCAATATCTAAGATATTCTTGAGCACCTCAAGTATAAGTATACTTGTACCATTGTTATGATGAGACTTTCACTGACATTAGAATAGATTATCCATATGATTGTCTCATGGTAGGTCATCTAATGTACTTAGTACTCTTAGCAAGCATCCATATGTTAACTCTAAAAAATTCATGCTTACAGCTTATGAGATCCATTGCTTGATCTAATCAAGGAGTATAACATGTGCTAGTCTATCTAGAATAATAATGTCATGTCTCATTAATCCTATGACTAGGGATAATTGAGACATTAACATAATTATACATGATAGGAATCTCATTATCATAATCTCATCAACATGAACATCAAATTAAAGAAAATTCTTTTTTATTAATCATAAAGATTTGTACAATAAGTGTTGAAGGTGGTTGCCTTTATAACACTTCTCTAACATCTGCTATGTATTGATTTCAGCATTTTTAAAATTTGCACCCTAAATACTTGAGTGCATTGAGTGAAAAATCAGTGACAGTGTAAAGATTTGTACTTTTGATTTCAAAAAGATTATCAATGTGATTATCATTGATATTGACTTATGAAGGATAGTTCTAGGATAACTTGACTCTAATTGTATGTTAATTTTATTAATATGATATATATTACTATAAAAATTAAATTAAATTGAATGAAAATTTTAATTAAATTGAAGTTTGTTCTCCTTAATCATGACTTGAATGTGTCCCTATTCATGATATCAATAGCAAATGTATCTATATATTAAGATTTAAAATGTAAAAAATAAGGTTAAATTAACATTTGAGTATTAACTGAAAAACAATAGTTGTTAATTGAAAGATAATTTGTAGTAAACAAATTCCACTTTTACTACATTAGGCTCACAATTTTGCTCAATTGTCTGGGCCTCCTTGACTCACTGCTTGGAGTGTTAGAGCAACTTATAATCGAGTCCAAAGTGAAACGACATGGGTCTTAAATGTACTGCAGAAAGGGTTTTAATATCTTCTGAAACATTTTCAGATTGTATTGCACATATAAGATCATTACCTAATGATCAAATAGACCCAAAAATATTTATTGAGCTTTGTTGATAATGTACATCTAAATTGTTTAACTATCTGTTAAGATATATCTTATATATCTAAGTAAATAGTTTTGGCATTATCTATTAATTGGACATATAAGATATAAATTATAGTGGGGTTAAAAATAAGAGGTTGTATTTGTGAATGAATCCTACATTACATTGGAGTCTACTATCATGCTGATATTGGAATTATCTTATAGCTGGACATGTTAGAAATTACTGTTGGATTTGTGGGTTTTGTGGATTGATGAAATTAAAAGGATGAAGTTATTGCATGTTTGAATTTAAGTGGGTCTCTTATTGTGTGAAAGATTTGTGCACATCTGGTATCTACGACAGAAGTCAATCTAGCTGGTTTATGTATGCGGTGTTGTGCTGAGGCGTGGATTTACAACAGGTTCTAGTCTCTATCTCTTTTAGATGTCGCTGCATAAAATAAAGATTAGGAGGTAGTCAAGCTAGGAAGATGTTATTGCAAATTACAGTGTGTTGAAGGCTGACCTCTGTCCGATTAATTAATAAAAACATCAATCCTAAGGAACAACTAGCTATGAGTATGAGCTGTTAGTTAAATCATTAGAACAAGTTTCCATATATGCAGTACATGAGACGCGTGGGTGTATATTGTGCATGTTTTTGTCTATAGCTGAAGAAGAGCTTGTGTTGGCATGAGAGGAGTTGAGGTGAGAGTGCAGCAGCTGGGTTATGCGATAATGGGGTTGAGGTGAATGTGAAACAAGATAGTGGATGTATGTGTGTGGCATTGAAGTGAGGTGAAATAATTGTTAAATGAAAGTGAATCTCTATAGTTGATGAACCGTGGCTATGGGTCTGTAAAGATTGCAAAATAATGTTTGATAAGTTGGGAGAGCTACGGTGAAGTGGGTTTGTCAGCACGTGTTGATGTCGCTGACGTTTTTCTCATTGAGTAAATTAAAGGATTATTTCAAGTATACTATCGTTTAGTTCTCATTTGATTTAGTACTTGAGTTATTTTTATTAATTATTGTTTAAGTGAAAGTAGTTAGAAAAATCCTCTGACAAGGTTAACACGAATCGGTCATGTTATTTGGTGTGAAAATCTTTCATGGGAAGTGAGGTTGAGAGATAGTGTCATGGGTTGAGTGATGTCGACTTAGTAAAGCCTTGGATAAATCTACTATACTTTTGTGAAAGTATTAAGCTGGGTGAGGGCCCTGTAGACATAGGCAAGGTGTGCTGAACTACATTACCAAATTTGTGGTGTTGATTTAATTTTTGGTTCTTTTAATTTTCTATTTTTTTGTTTGCTAGAAATAAATCAAAAAGTTTGCAAAACTACTACGCCCTTCGGTTTTTCAGTGGACTGACAAATCCGCTCCAAGGCTTGAGTGGTACAGTTGATTGAATCAGTGGGAAGAGTAGCGGTTGATGAGAATCCAATAATTCCAGAAGGAGCCAGAGTGATTTATGATTCGATAATTAAGAGGAGTCTGAGTAAACAAAAGTGAGATGTTTCTTCTTAAACTAGGTATGAATCAGATCTATTAGTTGATAGTTCCGTTCCTGTTTTTTTCTAGCATAAGGTACAATGCTCAAAGAGGGGGAGCTGTATCATAGCAAGGTCACTATTTCAAAACTTGGTAGCAAGTTGGTGCAGATCCTAATTTCGCGAACATGGCTATAAGAGAAGGTGCTTCAATCACCAGACCACCACTATTGGATGGATCTAACTATCCTGCATGGAAATCACGGATGAAATTCTTCATCCAAGCTCAAAGCAAGAAAGTTTGGCATTTGGTAGTATATGGGTGGACACATTCGATGTTCACTAATGATAAAAGAGAGGTAGTTCAAAAAGATTCATCTGAATGGACAAGAGCTAAAGAAGCAAGTGCACATTAAAATTCACAATCAATGCATGCGATATTCAGTGTTGTTAATGAGGGACGTTTCTTAATGATATCAGCTTGCAAATCAACTAAAGAAGTATTGGATGCTTTCCAAACTATTCATGAAGGGTCCAAATTTATGATAGCATTGAAACTACAGATGTTAGCTGTGAGGTTTGAAGAACTGAGGATGAATAAAAATGAGACTATTGGAGACTTGCATGAAAGATTGCAAGGTATAGTAAATCAGGCACATCAATTGGGGAAGAAATATTCCAATCTGAAACTAGTCAAGAAAACATTGAGATCACTACCTCCAAGATTTATTCCGAAAATTGCAGCAATCGAGGAGGCCCATGATATCAATGACTTGTCATTGGAGAAGGTAATTGGAATTCTTACCAATTTCGAAATGAATTTATTGATGGGCAATCGAGAGAAGAAGAAAGGATTATCATTGCAAGCTAAGATTGGTAAAGTCGTGAATGACTTAGAAGATGAATCTGACGAGAATGAGGATATAGAGCTATTAACACGAGAGTTTTGTAAATGGCTGAAAAGAAAGGAAAAGAACATACTCGACTTTAGAAACTATGGCAAAAGTTCATCGAGTAACAATGTTAAACATTAAGTCAAAATAGAAAAGGGTGAAAGGAAGGCAAGGAGAATCCAATGTCATGAATGTCAAGGTTTCGGACACATTCAATCCGAATATACTGATACTTTGAAGATGAATCTGACGAGAATGAGGATATAGAGCTATTAACACGAGAGTTTTGTAAATGGCTGAAAAGAAAGGAAAA
>JANSVA010000009.1:26382296-26404933 GCA_025504915.1 Erythroxylum reticulatum | reverse complement strand
TTTTAAGTTTTATTTAATTTATAATTATTATTAGTAATAAAATATTTATTATTATTTTAAAAACTTTGGAAAAAAAAGGGGAAGGAGAGGTACGAGGGAGGGAGAGAGATTTTGAAAATTTTGCAAAAATGTCTCCAAAATTTTTAAAATTTTCAGTACCGGCTGGTATTTAGTCGGTATTTTGTATACCGGCTGGTATAGCCGAAATCGGTTAATACCGATCGGTATTTAAAACCGGTGTCAAATTTTAAAATTTCATATTAATTTTGGGTCGGTACGGAACGGAATTCATAACTCTAGATTATGTTGTTTCAAAAATGACGTTAATTGAGCTTAGGATATTATTATATGACAAGATTATTTTATTTTATTGTCTTACATTTTCGTATCTTTTATTTATAATTTTTGAGATGTTTTCTAAGCATAACTTAACTTGTATTAGGCTTAATCTTTTATATATACTCTTTCGCACTCAACGAAGAAGTAAGAAATATTTTCTCATCTTCACTGTTCTTTTTTTTTCTTGAAAATTGAAGTGAGTGTTTGATAAGAGTAGATCACTCGGCTTCAGATCAGCTGTACCTCACTATTCTGAACCCTCTATTTCTTTTACATCTCAGCCATTTATTCAAAATAAATAACTGAGATGTAAAGAAAACAGAGGATCCAGAATAGTGAGATACAGGTAAATACGTCCCAAATCACTCACCTGTCTTCCTTATGAATAAATAGTTGGAATGCAAAGGAAACAGAGGGTCCAGAGTAGTGGGGGTACAGTTGAATCCGTCCGAGATCACTCACCTGTCTTCCTTATCCTATGCTTAATTTATTTTATAAGCATTTATTCATCCAATAAATAAAAAAAAGAGAGATTGGATGGATTGATACTCGTGAATAGACACAAGGTAATAAGAACAGGCGATGTGAACTCATGTTTGGCAGCATAGCACTACATACATTGTAAACTTCAACAAAATCAATGAACACAATCTCCTTCTAATCCCACAGCATCCTAGTATCGCTTTTCATGTACGGAAGGATAAAAGAAGAAGGATGGCATTCATTTCACAATACAAAAAGAACGTAATATGAGTATATAAAATAATGGTGTACAAAAAATGAGAAGCCTTAGTATTGACGAGGTGCATCACGCATTCTGTTATTTAATACCCAATATCGTTGACTCTTAGATTTCACTGAATCCCTATGCATTTCTCACAAGTATTGAATGAGCAATAAATCGGCATGCCAATTGGTTGTTGCCCATGAGTATCCTTACTCTTGTGTCTCTTACATTAGAAGTTCTCGACACACCAACACAAGCAATCGATAGAACAACCGTAACACATAGAGAAACTTTCCCCTCATGTACTGCAGCTTAAAATCTATGAAACCGAACTCTTGAGGCGTTTTAGGATAGGCAATTGCGGGTGATCGGTGACACTTTTCTTTTTGTTATTTGAAATGTCTGTAACAGATCATTTTTAAGTACGTATTAAATAAAATTTGGAGAATATAAGCTAAATAGAAAATACACTAAAACTTCAATTCATAGTACTTTCAAGTATGAAATCCAAAATGGGTATAAGATGGCGTTTCCACTTGATAAGTTATGCTAATGTTTAAGCAACTTTTCGTTTGAGTAGACGTCATTGCCAATTATAACAAGACTTCTAGATTTATGTAATTTTGTATTGAACCTTGTTTGGCTCTTCTTATGCAACTAAACTTATTATTATACTAATTTTATTGTTGCATTAACTTTGGCAAATCTATCTGCTCAGTATGGTACTTTCCAAAAGGAAAAAAAAAAAAAAACAGAGAGGTATCATCTACTTAGTATTACTGAACCCAAAATCAAACGCCTTGAGGAGTCCAGCGAATTCACGGTTGCTGATCTTTAATAGCAGCAAGACATACCCAGTGGGCTGTCTTTATGACCAGAGTTTCAATTACAGCATTGTGGTCCCTTAAACCTACCTAATACTGATTAGATTGTATCTTTTAAATCGAAGTCAAACACACAAGAACAGGAAACCAGGAAAACAAGCTGAAAAAGATCAGATGCCCCTTTCCTGTTCCATCCTTCTGACTGTAATTGGCTAGAAGAAACAGAGCCACATGCAATAATCACTCCTGAAATTTTAAATTGCTTTGGGTAACTTAAAAATCAATTAAGATATTAGTTTTGTTCCCTTCCCTCACACAGGTGGAAAGCAGCTTAAGCTTTATAAAACGCCATATTTTAAAACCAATTCCAAGGAGTTCCCATCTACTCATAGAGTTATAAGTACATGCTTCCTAGCTTTGTTTGCAGGGCATTGTAACAGAGCAATACCTGTGAACCGTTATGGCAACTGAGTTCAGGCATGTGATCTTTCTATGGGTAAATGTGATTCTGTTGTCCGTATCCGGAGTATGTATGGCACGCTACACTTCAGCTGTGGGAGACTCCGGAATGAGAAGAGATGGTTTAAGAGTGGGCTTTGAAGCTTGGAACTTTTGCAATGAAGTTGGTCAAGAAACTCCTGGAATGGGTAGCCCCAGAGCTGCAGATTGCTTTGATCTATCAAGTAAGAACAACTATCAAAGAAGAAAGCGAGATAGATAGACTATTAAAGAGTCCTTCTTTCTTCTTCAATATTTATTTGTTTGAGTTCCGGTTCTATATCAAGCTCATAATCTTAGTTACTGTCAATGGACATGCGTCTTATCTATTATTATGTGACGCGATGTTCTAAATGGATGGCATTCTCTTTCATTTGTTACGTTCGAACTTTCTCCAAAGGAAGATAAGTTATATAGGCTATATCTTTGTCATGTTGGCATAGATTCTGAGCTGAAACACAAGGTAACGGAAGCTGACAACAAGCTTGGAGCTGGCAAAAGATTCCCAGGTTTGGAACCAAGAGCTTTAAACAATCCAGATCTTTATGCTGTGCAGAAGGAGCATTATCTGGGTTCTTTATGTGAGGTTGCTGATAAACCAAAGCCATGGCAATTTTGGATGGTAATGCTTAAAAATGGAAACTACGATACACTGTCTGGTTTATGTCCTCAGAATGGAAAAAAGGTCCCACCTTTTAGTCGTAATAGGTTCCCTTGTTTTGGAGGTGGGTGTATGAATCAACCTATACTCCATCATCAACAAACTGAGCTTTTACGTGGTGATACATTGAAGGGAAGTTTTAAAGGTACTTACGATTTGGAAGCTGATATTGGAAGAGGGCTTTATGGGATCTCTTTCTATGAGGTGACTTGGGAGAAAAAAGTTGGTAATGGGAGTTGGATCTTTACCCACAGGCTCAAGACTTCAAGGAAGTATCCTTGGTTAATGTTGTACCTCAGAGCTGACGCAACAAAAGGCTTCTCTGGAGGGTATCACTACGACACCAGGGGAATGCTTAAAATCGTAAGTCATGAAGTCCCTGGATTGTCAGTTTTCTTTTTTGATTGTCTATTCTAAACAGAGTCTTGATAATCTGGTAAAGGCATGTTTGTCTTCTTTTCCATTTCGTATACTAAACTGTGATTATGCTAGGGAAGAAAAGGATGCATACCGCCTATGACTTAATAGAGAAAGTGATGCATGATTCAATAGTTGTTGCTTCTCTTTTTCTTGTTTAGGAAGTAAATAATTTTGTGATATCTCAAAGCAAGTTAGTGATTGGATAGTTAATTAAGTTCCTGCTGTCTTTTCTTAAAACTTTTTTCTGGAGTAACTTATCGGTCGAAGCAAACATTGACTAAACACTTACTTTGTGTAGTGACTTGATAGGACTCCGTACAGGAGATGTCTGAGGAATTTTAATTTGATGATCTTGCCGCTATATTGTGTGCTGAGTGTTTGTAATTTTCATCAATTTATGTATTATCTGAATGCAAGTTTACATCAGCGTACCTCACAGAGGACAACTGAAAGCTATAAATCTTGAATCTGTATATAAAACTGACTCGTTCATGATCTGTCAGCTTCCAGAATCACCTGATTTTAAGGTCACAATGACTTTGGATGTCATAAAAGGAGGAGGATCCAAAAGTCAGTTATATTTGATAGACATAGGTAGCTGCTGGAAGAACAATGGTGCTCCTTGTGATGGAGATGTGCTTACTGATGTAACCAGATACAGCGAGATGATCATTAATCCTGAAACGCCATCTTGGTGCAGTGCCACAAGCTTAGGAAACTGCCCACCGTATCACATTACTCCAAACAATACAAAAATTTACAGAAATGATACAGTTCACTTCCCATATGGAGCTTATCATTACTATTGTGCTCCAGGCAATGCTCAGTTTTTGGAGCAACCTGTTAGCACTTGTGATCCTTACAGCAACCCTCAGGCACAGGAGTTAGTTCAGTTGTTGCCTCATCCAATTTGGCAAGAATATGGATATCCAACCAAACAAGGCGATGGTTGGGTCGGGGATCCCAGAACCTGGGAGCTTGATGTTGGGGAACTATCTAGTAGGCTATATTTCTATCAGGTCATCTAATTCACCGAGCCTCTTATAAAAGGGCCTGTAGTATGAGAAGGATGGATTGTTTATATTTGATTACTTCTCCTCTTGCAGGATCCAGGCACAAGCTCGAAGAATTTGGACATCCATTGATATGGGTACTGAAATATTCGTTAGTGACAAGGATGAAGAAGCAGAGTGGATGCTTAGTGATTTTGATGTTATACTCACTCAGCTCCAATTCTAGTACTTTTCTTTCTCAGACTTCCTCAAACATATCACAAACCTGAGAAACAGGAAGAAAAAGGGTCGAGAGGAAATGATAGCCAGGGAGATTGAAATACAGAGGAAGGAACTTGCCAATAATCCCTCAAGGGCGGGCGTCCTTATTTCACAATTGTGTAGCCCAATTTCTTCTTATACAACTCAATGACATGTTAAAGTTTTCATGCTGAAAATTGAAAGAACAGAACTTTACAGCCAGATATTGCAAAGCAACAATACCATGAACTCTATGTTGAGGGAAACATTGCATCAGGCATGTTTTCTCTGATGAACTCAGACTTGGCAGTCGTAAAGAACAGATCATGTACCATCAGCAACCTGTTCAGAGATCAAATTATATTAGATACTCGAAACGCATAAAGTGTTCTGATTAAAATATTCATACCCCTTAATTTTTTCAATACAGCCCACCTGATAATTTGGGAGTACGTAGAGAGATAGAGTTAGCACTGGAAAACATTTTATTTATGTTTTGTTAATCACACACGATACTATTCATAATTGAGAGTTAAATGTACTATAAGAAAAGTTGCGGTACACTTTATGTTGTAAAACATCCTAAAACTTCCCGATCAATGTACTTAAAAGTAGGTAGTACATTGATCGGGAAGTCCAAGGACTGATAGTACATGTGTACTATAAACCCTTTGCCGTTAGGAATATAAATAGACCATAGACAATATAAACCCCGAACCAGCAGAAAGCAGAAAGCTTTTGTCAGGAGTTGTCAAGAATTCGTTGTCAGGAGAAGCTGTTGAATGCGTGTTCATGGTTGATATTCCGTTGATAGGAATCGGAGATGGCAACGTTATGAAAGGTACGTTAAGGGAATATTTGGAGAGTTGTGGGGGAGAGAAGAGACTGATAAAGACGGGGAAGAGGCAGAGCATGGATGGAGCTCTTAAGCAGATGTTTTTCTGCTTTGGTTCTACCCCTGCACTGCCTCTTCCCTGGCTCCTCCCGTCTCTTTTGCTTACCTGCTTTCCGTTTTTGTACTGTTTGGTGATATATTCACTACCGTTTGGGTCAAGAACATTTACACTAACCTTTAAACTAACATTTAATAACTGACATGGATTGATCAGAATTCTGTGTGGATTGTAAGTCTGTTGGAACCAAGTAAAATGTTTGTGACCCCGTTTCTGTTTTAGGCGCTGTTACTTTCATGTCCAAATCTCTGAAGTCAATCAAGTTCATCTGCAAAAGTGAAGAAACGATCTTGGAGTCTTTATCTTGTCATGGAGGTGACCAGGATGGCATGCAAGAGAAGGTCCTAGCCCAGGTATAGCATTTCAATGGCCTAAATTTATGAATCAAGCAAGCAACTGAGACCATTCACTGGTGTTTATCAGTAAAATGGAGAAGAGGGAAATCCAAAATTCATCTGCTACAGAACTCACATGCCTAGCATTTTCGCTGGTAGGAGCTTGAATGGGAACTTCAGCTTTTCCTAAGAGCAGTGCATTGAGATGTGGCTGTTCTCCGGAAATTTCTGATTTGTTTTTCAGTACGTAAAAATCCTATACGCAAACCAGAAAAGCAAGACAGGGCAGAGAGAAAAAAAAAACAGAGAAATCAGATCAAATGAATGAGCAGCAGACAAAACAAGCTTGAACTTTCGATCTCAACCGAGAGAAACTAGCGTGTATTTATAATCATCATGCCAAAAAAGAGTTGTGCACAGTCCGATTAGAGCTTCTCCTCCAGTTAGTGCATGGTCTAATTTGACACATTCAATGCTCTGCAAATCATCCAAAAGAATTACATAATGTTTTCTAACATCCTCTGCGCACTCCTTGCCACCAACCAAGGCAATAATCTCCCATCGATCTGGGTCTTCTTCATCAACAACCGCAAGAGCCATCTCAAACTACTTGTTCTCTTCCCAGCGCCATCTTCACAAAAATCATCCGTGTAAACAACACCAGTGATCAGGGAAAGAAAAAAAAAAACTATTGAATCTTAGATTACAATAGTCACCAAGCACGTGTAAGAATCTTTTCCAGCCAGTTGTTGTTTGATTCTCTTGACTAATTCTAACCTCCCGAGTTTTGGAGGCCGTGTGAGATATGTTTGTTAATGAACTGCACAAATCTTCTTTTTGTTTGGCGTTGCTTTTTTCAGATCGTGTAACCAAAGAGATAGTTAGGTACAAAATCTCTTTATCTTGTGGACGAAATCCGGAAACAAATAATCAGATGGGGACAAAACTGAATACTTTATCAACCATATCTTGCATGAACCTGGGGACAAAACTGAATACTTTATCAACCATATCTTGCATGAACCATAATCTTATTGCACTTGAGGATATGGACCATGACGTTGAGCACGGCCTGTGGTCTAACAAGATTTTCATCATTTTTGGATTGCATTTGTTTCAACTTTCAATGCTTTTTAGAGCGGCATGAGATTTCCACATCTAAAAAGGTCTCTGATCTGGGGGCGACCCAACGGTCTAATTTAAACTCCAGATCTGAGCTTAGATTTGACCACCTTCACGGTGGCTGAGGCTTCAGCCTCATCGGAGAGTCTCCCCCAGATTGGTTAGACGGCCATGGAAGAGGAGGTCTCTCTAGAGACGAGTTATATGGTTCTTCGATTGGGAAAAAGCTTGACAAGCTTGTTGCGATAAGGCAAAACCTAGGAACCTCCCGCGATGAGAGTTCTTGGAGAGATAAAGTCAGCGTCTAACACAACAAGGGAGTTTAAAGGATGGTGTGTTGTCACCCCCAATTAGGTGTCTCCAAGCAGGGGCCAAAGCTTGGTCATCGACACTAATAGGATTCTTCTGGTCCAAACGCCCAACCTTCCTGGCAGAGAATGCTTGGGCAAAAGCCAAATGGGATATAAAAAAAAGTTTGGAAAAGGTAATGTTGCAGGAGGATAGTACGTGGTTTTTAAATTCTCTGATGAGTCTAGTTTGAATGAGATTAAAGAACAGGAACTCTGCCATTTTGGGGACCAACTTCTGTTTTTGCAGAAGTGGAGACTGAATACTGTAATAAATATGGGGCAGGTTGAGGTTATTCCCATATGGGTGAACTTCCATAATCTCCTGATGGAGTATTGGACAGTGGCTGCGTTAAGTTACTTAGCAAGTTCCCTGGGAAAGTTGGTTTGTATAGACTCACATACAGCTTCTATGGAGAGGATAGGCTATGTGAAATTATGCATCGAAATACCGAAGACTTCTTCACTTCCAGACAACCTACCTATTCTCCGGCTAGGAGAAAATGGCATCTTAGAAAGAACAGAAATCTGAATCAACTACCCATGAAAATGGATTCCTACAGGTAGATCATTTAAAACAAGATGGCATGACAGGCTCACTAATTCTGCCAATTTAGGTACCCCTATGGAGTTTGAGAGAATTGAGGAAACTGTGAAAAAAGGGATGGAAGAGATCCAACCTTCTGAAATTATGAAACCATTGGTGATACAGAATACGATTCAAAGACAACTCAATGGGGAGGAAGGGAATATCTTGCGGACTAGAAACAATGCATCCCAACTGAAAACGAGTAGTTAAATGGAATATCTTAGGCAAAGTAAGGAGACAGACGAGCCTGATGTTAAAAAACTAGCTGAGGAATGAAAGGACATTGATGGCCAGGTAGGAACTGAACAATGCAGAGTATATGTAATTGGCAAGTCAAGAGGAAGAAAGTCAACTCTTGACAATTCGAGGGCAAACAATGTGGAAAATTTAGAAATTAATGCGAATGATTTCACCTCCCGATATCTGGAGCATTGTCAAATGGATTGGACTAACATGCTGACTCTAGTTGCAACTATTAAGCAAACAGAGAATCAAGGGACAAGAGGCATTGAACAAATAGAGGGCGGTGATATCCCTCTAGCAGTAGCCAATGTCCCAACATTCTTTGTGATTTTTGCGGGCAATCCAAATCTGCAAGGAAAAGAAAATAAAGTCTTAAATACCATAAATGGTAAATAAGGTCTCCTATGAAGATGATGTGTTGCCTGTAATTGTTCCTTGGTATCTATTATGTAAATAGCCACTTTATCTTCCTTGAGAACTCTTTTGTTCTTGGATTATATTGCAATATGATGGTAGACTTAAAGCCTTGAGCTCGTTGTAACGTTGATTTAGTTTTAATTATAGTTTAAATTCTTTTTATTTTTTTAAAAATATTTTCATCATTTTTTGAAAGTGTGATCATGTTGGGACATTGTAAATTATAGGTAGGAAATGGAAGGAAACTTCTATCAAATGAAATGAATAATTAAATATCATATCTACAACGTGTGGATCCTTCTTAGTTTTTGAAGATCAAAATAGGCAAATTTTTCAAGAAAGAGTTGCTATCAACCCATGAGCTTATAAGAGATGGAGTCTTGTCAACCCTCTGATATGATCCTCCCGATTGGGCTCTCTGACAAGTTATAAACAATATTTTGTTTCAAAAGATTACACCAACTTATGATATAATTAGCTTTTTTAGTCTTTGATTCAAAGTAGAAATCATGATTTCCGTTAATCATTGAAGTGCAGGGGTTCACTCGTATCCTCCGCGATTAGAGAAGAAAGCTAATATTTCACACTTGCAATTAGAAGATGTAAGCAATAGAGTGTCTTTTACCAAATTTATCTACAACCCAATATCAATCAAGATTTTGTATTAAAAATGCAGAAAAATAGATCTTTGGCTATTTACTTTTTGATGAAAAAGCCACTAAACTGGTTAAACAAGTTGAGTAACTAACAAACTCCCCAAACTTTTGATTAACCTTTATAACAGTAGTATGCCCTTATATTATTAACGTCTTTTTAATACATGACCTTTCAACATTCACAACTTACTAAACAGATCTTATTAACTATCTATAATAACTTCACTGTTCTTCTTATCACATGCTCAAATAACTAATTCGTATTGATTGCAACTAATTTTTCTTAATAAACTTTAGCTTATTGTAACAAACCTTTTATTTAGTATCTGTATTATTTTTAATTCAAATCAAATTTGATTTTTTTAATCCGTAACTAATCAATTAAAAAATCACGAAAATTCTTTAGTTTAGTCCTGCGTTAACACTGCGAAAGAAGCATGGTCGGAGAATAGAGAATGGAAAAAGACAACTCCTTTTTATGGTTGGATGCGACATTACAGAGGCAGATTGCATCCCAAATCTTCTATTCCATGTTCTCTATTCCCCCTGTTCCTAAATTGTTTTCATCCTTTGTTGTAATAAATTAAAAAAACTGAAAGGTCAAGAAAGCTTTGCAATAAAAGGAACAGGAAAAAAGGAATAGAATATCTGTTACTGCTATATTGAAGCTGGTTGTTTATAGAACGCAACTTAACACTGAGAACTCGTTTGAAACCTCCTGTGATAAAAATTAGTGCATTTTACTTATTTGCTGCTGTCAAATTTCAATCAGTCTTTACTGGTTTGTAGTTGTTAGCTTTCTGTCCCTATTTTTAAGGATTATACCAAGTCAAATAATTATCCTTTAAATCGTTGTGATTATATGTTGGCAGGCTCTTTAGTGAGTAGTGGGAGTTTTTAAGGATAGTTTTTTATTCTGTTTTGTTATAAATCTTTCAATACCTCGTAATCGTCAGTTGTAGTTCAATAAAATATAGACAGCAACTCTTTTTTTTTCTTTTTCTTCTTATACACATTCTATTAAGCACTTGTTGTGCATCTCTATTTTCTCCTATCTTCTATTTGTTTCATGGTATCAGAGCCTCGTTGAGTTTTCTTTCCTTATTTACTCTTCTTGTCTATCAAGTTTGTCTTGTTGGAGAAGGTTGAAGGTTTGAGGTTTCCATTCTAAAATAATGGAATCGATGAATGGAGGAAGCAGCTCTAGTACGCAATATGGCATCGAGAAAAATATGGGTACAAACTACAAGTATTGGAGAATGTGTATGGAAGCTTTTCTTCAAGGTCAAGACTTGTGGGAACTTGTTGTTGGTGATGATTCAGAGATTCCAACTAACATTCCTGAGAATACCGAGTCATGAAGAAAGTGGAAGATCAAGTGTAGTAAAGCTCTCTTTGCATTGAGGACTTCAATTAGCAAGGAGTTCATTGATTATGTTCGTGATGTTACCTCTCCAAAACAAGTCTGGGAGACACTTGAAAAGCTATTTATAAAGAAGAATACGTCGAGGATGCAAATCTTAGAAAATGAATTGGCAATGACAGCATAGGGAGGTATGTCAATTAGTGAATATTTTTTAAGAATTAAAAATATTTGTGCTGAGATTTTAGAGTTAGATGTTCATGAGAAGGTCACTGAAGCACGGATAAGGCAATTTCTCATTCGTGGGAAGGACTATACACCTTTCATTACCTCTATTTAGGGGTGGGCAGTTCAACCATTAATAGAGGAGCCAGAAAATTTGCTCTCTAATCAGGAAGCCTTGGCAAGACAAATGACCAGAAATCATAACTCTAAATCTGATGCTTTTTTTTTCTCTAAAGGAAAGTCCAGTGAAAACAAGACAACTGAAAAAAAAAATATAAATGGAAATGCAAAGAAAAGTGTTGGCAACATCTCATAAAAGAATAATTCTATCAAGTTTTATAGATGTGGAAAGCTGGGTCATATTCAAAAGAATTGTCATGTTAAACTCTCCAAAGTCAATGCAACTTGTTCACATGTAAAAGATGATCAACTCAAATGGGAGCATTGTTTCACCATTGAAGCAATTGGAGGCTCCAAATTAACACCAAATCAACCTCTTGTCAACTATATAAAATATAATAAGGAGTGGATCATTGATTCTGGTTGCTCTCATCATGTGACTAGAAACGATTCATTGCTTTTAGAGTTATGACAACACAATGATGATTGAGTTATTGTTACAGCCGATAATTCAACTCATCCAGTAATGAATGAAGGTATCGTGAAGATTGGTGTTGAGGATGTAAAAACTGGAGTTGTCAAATTAAATGATGTTTATCACGTACCAGGTTTGAAGAAAATTTTAATTTCTGTCTCTCAAATTACAGATTCTAGGAAGTATGTTCTGTTTGACCCCAATAATATGCAAGTTCATGATAATCTGAGAAATTTAACTACTGATGTTGTTTATGATGGGCAAAATAAAGGTTTTATGTTTGTTATGTCAGTAGGAGAGGTCTATGTAAAAAGACTAGTCAATCCGACAATGTAGCAATAGGGTATGCTCGTCTTGGTTATGTAGGGTATCAATTACTGGAGAAAATCTCTTCAAAGAAGCTATTAGATGGCATTCCAACTCTAAGCAATGTTCAAAAAACAATAATATGTCAAGGATGTTAGTTTGGCAAATCACATCGTCTTCCTTTCAAGAACTCAATAAATCGATGGTCAACTGTGTTAAAGTTGATGCATACTGATTAGATGGGACCAATAAAGACTTCAAGTTACAGCGGCTATCGATTTGTCATGGTGTTTGTTGATGACTATTCTAGGTTCACCTGGGTTTATTTTTTAAAAGAAAAGAATGAAGCCTTCTCCAAGTTTATTGAGTTCAAAGATGCTATAGAGAAGGAGTTGAAGTTGAAGTTGAAGTTGAAGTGCTTAAGGAGTGACAATAGTTGTGAATTCATGTCCTCTAAATTTTTTATGTTTTGTGATAAAAATGGAATCCAAAGGCAGATAACATGTCCTAATACCCCTCAGCAAAATGGGGTTGCTGAAAGGAAAATAACACATCTTAGTACAACTAGTCTACATGGTTGCACGATAAAGAACTTCTTGGAGACCTTTGGGCAGAAGCTATTCGGTGTGCTTTTCATGTGATCAATCGTTTACCTCTTTGTCCAGGTAAACAAAAATCCCCATTTGAGGTTCCATACAAAGAAAAGCCAAATGTGAATTATTTTCGGGTATGTGGTTCTATTTGTTATGTTCATATCTCTAAAACAAATCGAACTAAGCTTGACCTGAAAGTAAATAAGTGTATTTTTGTTCGCTATGATTTGTATAGGAAAGGTTGGAGATGTATGGATCCAGAAACAAGGAAGTTTGTTAATTCAAGAGATGTGGTGTTTGATGAAGTCTCATCTATGTACTCTATCAAGAACTTCAAACTTGTTGGTGATTAAGATAACCAGAATTTGATTCCACAAGCTGATATGCATTTATTCCGTGATGATGATGATGATGAACATGAAGAGGAAGGTAAGTCTTTGACTCCTGAGTTAGATAATGCAAATGCAAAAGTTGATAATTAGGTTACAAAAAGATCAACAAGGGAGAAAAAGCAACCTGGTTATCTTAAAAACTATGAAATGTAAACAAATCAATGTTCAGTTACCTCATGCTTTCTCGGAGCAATAGTTAGAGAAGAACCTGAGTGTTATGAAAAAGCGAAAGGCTTTCTAAATTGGGAAATGGCCATGCAAGAAGAAATTAAAGCCTTGAGCAAACATGATACATGGGAGCTTGTGCAAAAACTAGAAAACTGTAAGCTAGTCACTTATAACTGGGTTTATCGATTAAAGAAAAAGACAGATGGTTTAGTTGATCGATATAAAGCTCGCATAGTTGCTTGTGGTTTTTCTCAAAGATATAGATTAGATTATGATTATCTTTCAGTCCAACAGTAAAAATGGTTACGGTGAGATCAATTTTTTCACTTGCAGCATGTAGAGGCTGGAAATTATGGCATCTTCATGTAAAGAATGCATTTCTTTATGGGGAATTAGATCGTGAAGTTGTTTATGGAGCAACCTAATGGCTTTATCTCCAAGCAATTTTCTAACTTTATTTGTCGATTGAAGAAGGCATTGTGTGGCTTAAAACAAGTGTCGCGTGCTTAGTACGGTAAAGTTTCTCAATATCTCACCTTTTGTGGATTTAAAGTTTCAAATTCAGATTCCAACCCATTTGTAAAGTCAGATTAAAAAATGCACTTACTGGTTCTTTTGTATGTCGATGATATGATAGTTACAGGGGATAATGATGCTGAAATTTTCTTGTTAACAAATAATTTGACTCTTAGATTTGAAATGAAGAATCTATGTGAAGTTGGATGTTTTCTTGGCTTTGTATTTGATAAAACATATCAGGGATATTTTGTGTCACAAAGGGGATATGCTAAATCCTTATTGAAGCATTTTGGCATGGAAGATTCAAAAGTAATGACTACTCCTATGGAACCTCATTTGAAGTTGAAGAAAGATGAAGGGAAGCTGTTAAATGATGCTACGAGGTTTCATCAACTTGGATGCTACGAGGTTTCATCAACTTGTTGGTAGTTTAATTTTTTATTTAACTATAACAAGGCCAGAAATCACATTTTCTGTTGGTGTTGTTTCTCAATTTATGTAGAATCCAAGAGTTCCTCATTTAGATGCTACTAAACAGATTCTACGTTAATTTAAAGGTGTAACATCTCGTCCCCACACTAAGGGTTAGAACCCTAGATTTTTGTAATTGAGAAAATAGCAATGAGAAATTAGGAAAATGCATTTCATACATAGGCTTAATGTTAGCAAACACACATGTGAATTTGAATTTCTGCATACATTAAAATGACTGTACATGCATTCATTGACATTCCAGGTATAATTGTTTATAAATATGATTGTTATTGAGAATTGTAATTTTTATATGTTGACAATTGATTTGGAGAGTGTATTTGTTGATTTAGAATTTTTGGAATTTTTAAAAAAAATTCTAGAAATTATTGGGTATTTTGGACTAGAAAAAATATCAAGTGGCAGAACAATTTATGAATAGTACTAGAAATAAATGTCAAAAGGCAGTAGAAATTTTTATTTATGACCTTATGATTTAATGACTTATGTCATAGAAAATTGGGAGTCAATTAGATTAGAAACGGGAGACAAAATGGACCAAAAAGGAATCATTGGAAGGTGACATGTGGCAATTGAACCATATTTTTATAACGAAAACGACATATGCTTTGTTCTCCATCTTCTTCATTTCTTCATCTTCTCCGTTCTTCTTCTTCACTCATGATACTTTCTTCTCCAAGCTCTAAGGTTGAACCTTTCTTCCCTCCATCACTAGCCACTTAAATACTTTACTATCTCCTTCTTGTAAACACCTAACCCTACCACCCTTGAATGATGATGCTCGTGTGAGAGAAGAAAGCTAGGGTTAGGAGAGATCTTGAAGAGTTTGAAGAATCTTGAAGCTAAATAAGTAAGTATAAGCACCACTCTTCTTAATTTATTGGATGAAGCATGATTTGATGATACTTAAGAGTTATATGTTCACAAAATTAGGATGCGTATATGCTAAAATGTGAATGAGTAATATGGGTAAATGAATGTCTTGCTTTTATATATATGACAAATAATGATTGATAAATTGATATAGGGATCATGTAGAGTTAGAATGAACTCTTAATGAGTGTAAGAAAAAGTACAGAAAAACCGGATACATAATGAGTTTTTGTTCTGTTTTCTTGATGAATTAATGTGAATTTCTTTGGGTATTCTTATGATGACATAAAAGGAGTCTAAAGCTAAAGATGAATAATGTGGTATCTTGAAATGGGAAGAATTAAGGTGATAGTTAGAAGTTAAATGAAAGTGAAAATGAAGTTGAATATGTGTAGGAAGTTGATAAGGAATGTGTATATATGTGTATGTTATATTATTAGTATTCATGATCAATCATGGACTATGATTTTTTTTATGGATGATATTGATTTGAAATGAAGATGAGAATGAGGAGCAAATGAAGTAGAAAAGGTGATCTTAGTATAAGATGTGTTAGGGCAAAATCTGGAATCAAAATTTAAAGATGATCTAGAAAATGTAGCAGTAGTATGTTCATTGAGTATACTTCAGTCCTTTAGCCATAACTTTTTCTTTAGTTATCAAAATGAGATGATTCTTAATTTGAATTAAACTAGAGACATATGGCTACATTTTTCATAAGACATCGAATTTAAATTCTGTCTCTAAAAGTCTCAAAATCTGACATGAAGTTGAAAAACTAGGTATGCATTTATGAAAGTTCGCCGCGACCAACTCTTGGCTTCACCACTGCGAATTTGTGAAAGTTTTACGAAAATTCCTCTCAGGAGAAGTTTGTCACAGCCAAATTCTGGCTTCACCGCGACAAATTTCCTTACATCTTGAATATACTTTGGTATTTTTACAATATCTCGTCCAGTAGTTATCCAGATCATGGAAGCTAACTCTAATCTGGAGCGTACTTTGAGTTGACCTAGATGGTCTTACTTTAAGTGTTTGTTTCATTTAAATTATGTAGTGAATTATGCAATATAAATTATGTATTGAATGATCATGCAATGTGAATGTGAGATTGATTGTTTGATTCCAGAAATTGAAGGTCTGAAGTTCTTTGATGGGTGTTGAATCAACAAAAATAAAATCTACTCCTGGAAAATCAATTAAATTGTAGTTAGAGCGAGTAGAGTCGTATCCACAGAGACTAGAGATTACTCAATCCTATTGACAAACAAGGAATCAAAAACGAGGAAATAAAAAAGGGGGTTTGATGAGTAAAAATACTAAATTTAATAAATGGCAAGCAAATAAATTTAAATTGAAAACAAATCAGATTAATAGCATCTAGCAAGGTAATCTCATTCAAGTTCTAAGGCTAATCACTGAAACAAAGAATAAATCCAAATCCCACAATAGATTGGTTATGATTATTGAAAAGCTTCTAATAATTTGATCCTTCCTAAATTTTAGATTAGCCGGATACGTGCCTATAACTAACCCCTTATTGACAAACAATCCCAACACGCGCCTAAGATTTAATTCGCTAATAGCTTTAAGAATTAGAAAGACCCAACCCCAATCAACAAGATTAACAAGCGTGATTGTTTAAATCAGATTATTCATTCTCATAATATTACTTGAAAATTTGGTTATAATCAAATTATATTACCTACCCCTGTCATCAAGACTAACTAGACAATTACGGATCTAGAAATCTTGATTAGCTAATTACAACCCAGCCAATTGCACAATGAACTCTTATTGCAACAACCGACAAGATAATAATATCAATGAAATAGAGGATGAATAAATACTGCAATGATAAAAATTAAGTTTAGATCTCATAACTCATAAACTTGAACTCGATTATCCTTCGCTAGATTAAAGTAGGTTTAGCCGCTCATGGCTATATAAAGCTTGCAAAATAAGAAATAAGAGAGTCTTTAATTTCTTGACAATCGACCTCTTTCAATCTCTTACTAACCCCCCTTTTATAGGGAGAATTCTATTTTTAAGAGAGAGAGAAATAGGCTAAACATTAAAATCCTTAACTTCCCTTACTAATCCCAAAAAGATCTTCCATTACAGATCTGAAAAATATTCAAATTAAAAGCTCAATCATGCCCCCGACTCTGTACCAAACATTCATTCATGCAAGACCTTAAGCCGTGGGCACAGCTTATTGCCCAGAATTTAGAGTCAGTCCAAAAATTGCAGATAAGCAGACATGACTCAAAACTTCAAGCAACAACAACTAAAATGTCTCCAATTGTGCTCAATTGTCATCTCCTACTCAAAATACACAAAACTAAATAAATTCCACCCTTTCCACATGAATATTAACCCAAAACATCAACAAAATCATTAGTATAATTATCAAATATTCACACCATCAAACTCCCCCACACTTATCACAAGCTTGTCCTCAAGCAGAACTTCTGTCTATAAACCAAAAACACCCCAATTGATTTTTTACACAGTCTCCCATCCATCCAAGATCCAACACACTAAGGAATACGACAAAGTCAATATAACCAACAATTCCTAGTTTTCTATAAAATAAGCAATTAATTCTAAAAATTCTTTTTAGCTTAAAAATTAAGGCTTGATCAGTTACATCACATAATTGGGTTTCAATCTTATTAAGTCAATGCATAGGAAATCATTTACCAACCTACCAAGTCACTCAACTTAAATAATGAACATGAGATTGAGACGAAATTTGCAACTTGCCTAAGATGTCATAAGCCTTTCTACTCAATTACAATCGATTTGTGATGGCTGTCCCCGATTACTCAACTCATCACAATCCTACGTAGCTATTAGCACTGCTCATACTCCCTCTATGCTTTTGGCCTGAGTGTCAACATGAGTTGCATGAAGACCCCGGGTTACTTTACTAGAGTGGAGCAATGGAGCATGATACACTCATATTTTCATATATGTTTAGGACTTAATTCGGAGTCATTTACATTCATTTTATGTTCATCTATAGCTGGTTTATCATGTTTTAGCATTATTCGAGGTTCGTTGATGTAAAATGCATAAATGAAATAAATAGACTCGAATTACAATGTTTTTGGGTTTCTAACAAATTTAACCTTTAGTCATTGTGGGATTTTTATCTCGAGATTGATTTAGCCAAAATTTCTAAAATTTAATACTTAAAATTTTGACTCATTGATAGATTTTTTGGGACTAATTTTAAATTTTTCTGACCTGGAATTTAGGAGAAATAAATTTCTGAAATTTGCTTCAGATTTTGGATCACCAAAATGAACTTTTAACGATGTTTCGATCATAACTTTTGACTCAGATGGAAAAATCCCATGATTCAAGTCTCATATTGAAGCTAACTCAAAGGCAAAGATATTGATAAAATTTTAGCTCCTAAATCTTCACCGTTTATTTTTTATGTACTGTAGAAATTGACCTTGAAAAATTCATTCCAACCAGCCTAGGATCAACCTCAATCCCCACCTTTTAATTATTTCAGCCCATGCACAGCTCATTCTCCACTCCAAAAATAGCCTCCACTATAAGATAAAAAGAGCCTTCATTCTCTTGCAATTACGACAACCTCCATGCACACATAGATTCCATTCCACTCACAAAAAGCACAATAGTCCAACTTAAACACTTCATGCCTACAGCCTCCACACCTACACCACCCTCATTTCTACGTAATAGCCTCCATTTTCCACAAAAGCATGCATCAGCCTCCAAAAATAGCCAGCCTTCACATCATAAGATAGCAACATCTCCACCCCATTCATAACACATGGCTTTTCACCTCAAAAACAACACCAGGCTCAAGCCTTGATAATTCCTTGCCAATCTTCAACACCCACACACAATAGTCGTAGCCATCACCAACGCAGCTAATCCCATCCACTTTCACGTAACTCCAAGAGCCAACCAAAGCAACCCATTTCAAGCCCTCACCAACGCCAAGCAATGCAGAAGCCACTCAATCCAAGCACAAGCAACTCCATAGCCCTCCACAATTATGCAACATCATTTCAACCCCCACACTTCATTTATCTTTCAGAGAAGCCCTCCATCAACGCAACTCTTCACACAACTCCCAACATCCACCAACGTAAGCCTTCATATTTCAGCTCTAACCTCCAAGAAGCATGCAGCTAGAAACTTCAACGCTACCTCTATCAAACACACATACAGCCTTCCTATACAACCACGCAACTGCTTCCACAAGGCTGCATCCATTCACCAACCAACCCTTCTCCAAGCAGTTCCACGCATCTTCCAACTACGCAAGGAGAGGGGAGAGCACATTATTATGTTGTAATTTGGAACTATGCTTTTTATTTTTAATTGATTCCGTCATGAGTTTATTTAGATTGTACGCTTTTTAAATTGCTTGGCATGATGATTTGTGGCTAAAACCTTAATTTCTCTTAGGGATTTGATATTTTTGTTGATGCTTTAATTTTGAATTTTGCTGGAATCCATGACTGGAAATTTATATACTTATTGATTTTTCCTTGGGTTTATTTGTTATTCCTTTGGATTATTAGAAATTGCCTTAGTTCACCTTTGAAAAAGGGGAGTTTTTGCTAGAAGATTGAAGGAAATTTTGACTAGAATTTTCTTGTGAGTTGGGAGACCCATGAAACTTAGGAAGTGAAAATTGAAGGATTGAGACTTAAGAAACTCTAGGAAGAACTTAAGTCAGGGATTACTAAGTGACGTTTAGAGTAGATAAATTAATTCATCTTTGAAAAAAGGGGATTAATTACTCTTAAAATTCACCTACAAGATTAGGAAATTTCAGTTACGGAAGATAGCTAATTTAATATTAAGGTTAACAAAAATATCATTCCCTAAGAGAGAGTCATTCCCCTTTGCTATTAAAACTTTTAATTAGTAAATTGTTGCAATATTTTCTTAATTAGTTACTAAACAAATTTGTCATATTCTTTGTTATATTGGTCGCATTAAATTGGGTAGTTGTTTAGAAATTTATTTAAGTTAAAAAAATTTCTTTACATTAATTTTACTTTTCCAAAATTTCATCCAACTCGATTTCAAACACTGTCAGCTAGCATAGATTTGAACCTTATCCATATGGACATGACTCGGTTCTTACCGATTTATTATTCATTTCGACAAGCGTGCACTTGCGGCTCACGAATAAGTTTTTGGCATTGTTGCCGGGGATGAATGTTTGAATGTTTGCTTCTATAGCTAGTTTGATATTGACTTGTTGGCTTTCTTTTGATCCCTAGAGTAACTTATTTGTTTCTCTTTCTTTTTGCATTTTCGTTTTCTTGTACAGCTTGTCTGTAAAAGGATTGTATGCCTCGATTCACTAGAGGGCAAGAAAGACAGTTTGACCTAGAGTTAGAAAGAATAGTAAAGTCAATTCATCGGAAAAAGAAAATGGAAAATCAAGCAGAAGAACTTCAAAGAATTCAAAGAGAAAGGGATGAAATGGCTCAAAGATTAGTTCAGTTAGAGGCCAAACTTGGTGTA
This sequence comes from Erythroxylum reticulatum, assembly GCA_025504915.1. Classification (NCBI taxonomy): domain Eukaryota; kingdom Viridiplantae; phylum Streptophyta; class Magnoliopsida; order Malpighiales; family Erythroxylaceae; genus Erythroxylum; species Erythroxylum reticulatum. The sequence continues at coordinate 26,384,488 of JANSVA010000009.1, read as the reverse complement.
GCTAATTTGACTGGAGGAAATGGAAGAGGAGATAATGGAAATGAATAGGAACAGTTACAACAATGTCCTATCAGGGAATACTTCCAGCCTACAGTGGTAGACAATTATCACGGTATCCAAAGGTCAAATGTTCATGCTCAGAATTTTCATATTTCGCATGGACTCATCAATTTGGTTCAGACAAATTAGTTTGGAGGAGCACCAATGGAGGATCCAAATGATCATCTTGCAAGTTTCCAAGAATTATGTGACACTATCAAAACTGAAGGGCCAACGCAAAATGACATTAGGCTCACTTTGTTCCCATTCTCTCTTCGAGATAAAGCAAAGAATTGGATTCATTCAATTTCTGCTGATAGAATCCGAACTTGATAGGAGGTTGCACAACAGTTCTTGATTAAAATTTTCCCACCTAGTAAAGCTGCGAAGTTAAGAGCAGAGATTAGTACATTTAGACAGCATGACTTAGAACCACTGCATGAAGCTTGGGAGAGATACTAAGACTTTTTGAGAAAGTGTCCACATTACGGATACCAAGACTGGGTACAAATGGAAATGTTTTATAACGGGTTAAATGGCCAGACTCGAACCATTGTGAATGCAGCAGTAGGTGGTACTCTAATGAGAAAAACATCTCAAGAAGCATGTGCATTGCTAGAAGACATGGCTTCAAACAGTTACCAGTGGCCCTCCGAGAGAACTAATGGAAAGAGAAGAATTTTAGAAGTGGACCAAGTGACTCAGTTATCTGCGCAATTGGCAGCCTTATCCAATCTATTTTCAAAATTCATGTCAAAGGAAAAACAAAATGAGCAGGTGGCAGCTACTAGTCATTCATTTTATACCAATGATGAGGGGGTGGAACAAGCCTAGTTTGTTAACCAAAGGAACTTAGGATTTAAGTCACAACCAATGGGAAATCAATATGGTCAAGGCTACAACTCTAAGGAATAATATAACTATGGTATTCAAAGGAACATGCCCCACCCACCTGCATATGGACCACCATTGGCAGAACGGAGACCTTCTTTGGAAGAAATAATTGGCACTTTTGTAATTGAGACAAGAAATTGTTTTCACAAGAATGATAAGGAGATGGATGAGTTAAAGATGCAAATAACCAGTATGGGGACTTCAGTGAAGGGTTTGGAAGTTCAATTCGGACAACTTGTAAATGCTGTTTGGAATTTGAATCAGATGATATTTCTAAGTAATGAAACTAACCTGAGAGAGCATTGCAAGGCCATAATTCTGTGAAGTGGAAAAGAATTGGAAGAGGTGAAACCTAAAGAAAAATCTCCACTCAATCCAATATTAACAAAGGAAAGAATACTTGTGAAGAAGCAAGTGCACCTACACAAGTTGAAAAGGAAGTTAGTTCGAAGAAGAAACTAGAAGGGGAACTACAAACAAAAATCATCTCTAAGCTGCCATATCCTCAAAGATTTCAAATGAAGAAAATCAATGATCAATTCGCAAAATTCCTTGAAGTCTTTAAGAAACTTGAGACCAACATTCCCTTGATTGAAGCTATTGAGCAAGAACCGAATTATGCAAAGTTCATCAATGACATTGTTACCAAAAAGAGGAGATTTGGAGACTATGAGACAGTATTGATGACTGAGGAGTGTAGTGCAGTCTTGAAAAGAAAGTTACCACAGAAACTAAAAGATCTAGGAAGCTTCACAATTCCATGTTAGATTGGCAACATATATTTTTGGAAAAGTGCTTTGTGATTTGGGGGCAAGCATAAATCTAATGCCTCTTTCCATCTTCCAAAAGCTGAGATTAAGAGAAGTCAATTCATCAACAATTTGCCTTCAACTAGCCGACCGTTCTCTCACTTATCCTCGAGGTATTGTGGAAGATGTTATTGTTTGTGTTGACAAATTTATTCTCCCTGCAGACTTTAGTTTGTTCTAGGTTATAATTTTCAAATTTTAGGGTAGTCTAAATTCGAATTTATGCTGTATTTTAAGGGGCAAATTGGGGCACCTTCTTGCTCTTGCTTGAACTTGAGAAAATTTTCACATTAGTTGCATGTTTTGCATTAAATAAACTATAAATTTAAAAAATTCAATATTTATAACAATATTTATGTTTTTCTTGCATCTCAAGCGTGTTAACTTTCTTTAGGATTCCCAATCGTTGAATAAGTTTGAGTATTATACCTGAGATTTGGTTAATAACGA
>JANSVA010000009.1:26369568-26382196 GCA_025504915.1 Erythroxylum reticulatum | reverse complement strand
TATTATATAAAAATTCAAATGCATCAAAGAATACGGGCAAACTCCAATGCACAATATTTCTTACTTTGCAAGGATTGAGAGAGGGTCATTAATTGTATGCGGTCTTATCTTTATATTTTATAAAAAGTCTATTTTCATGACTTGTACCCGTAACTTTTTGGTCACAAAGTAATAACCTTATTAGTTACTCCAAAACTCGTCTTTAATTGACAAATAAGGAAAAAAGGGTAAATGAAAAAACTCTTACCTATATTAATTTTTTATTTTATTCATAAGTTGAAGGTTTAAATTTAATACTAAATAAGTGACATTTTAAAACTATTTAAATTAATGAAAGTATTCTTACTAATTAATGATATAAATATTAGATGTTAAATACAACTAAAACAATTCAATTTAAAATATATTATGTAAATAGAGCTTAACTTTGTTATTTTAATTATGTCTTTTTCTATGCTATGTCAACATATTTTAAGATGCATTAAAAATATGCATCATATCGAGTGTTTAGTTTGCCAATAATGTACATATTAGCCTTAAATGAAGATAATGCAGATATGTGAATCGCTTTTTCATATAAATAAGAAAAGAAAAGTAAAAGAAAAAGCAGACGAGGCCAAATCCGTACCCCCAAGTTTCAGAAGGTTTCATTTGCTGGGGCACGAACTAAACAAGACCAGGTTAGTCCAACTAAGTTATGAAACTCATGTGCAACTAGAAAGTCCAGGGGACATTATCAGGCACTCTCAGACGCAACCTGCTTCACATAGACCTGAACTACAAATGCGTTTAAGCTACAAATCCGACGGTTCATATCTATTGTACGTAGAACCTATATAATATCTGCATGTAATGGCCAGCACCGTATCGGGATGTGATGATCAGTACGGAGTTGAAACCAGAACAAATCTTAACGAATTGCGACGTGTCAAGATCTGAATGGATTCAGGGCTGAGGTTAAAGTGGAGGTGATTGACACACAAGCCTGACTGTTTTGACATCAACTGTCAAAGTTCCAACGAAACATCATAACATCTGATTCAGTTAGCTTCCCGATAAAGAAACTACAAAATTCTGACCATGAAAAGGGTGTTTTCGGTATACAATAAGAACACAAAAAGTCGCTTTGTCTTTACATAGCGAACTCGTCACTTCCACAGAGCAAAGCCTGGTTTTCGTAGAAAGCAAGAAGACTATGGATCCGGAGGCATTCACAGCGAGCTTGTTCAAGTGGGACCCACGAACGGTTGTGCCACCTAGCAGTCGGATGCTGGAGGCGGTGGCGGCTCCGCCTCCGCAACCGGCGAATACGGTAGCGTACGCTGTTAGGCCGAGGGAGTTATGTGGGCTTGAGGAGTTGTTTCAGGCATATGGAATAAGATACTACACGGCAGCGAAAATAGCGGAGTTGGGTTTTACTGTGAGTACCCTTTTGGACATGAAGGACGAGGAGCTTGACGAAATGATGAACAGTTTGTCGCAGATTTTCAGGTGGGAACTTCTTGTGGGAGAGAGGTACGGTATTAAAGCTGCAGTTAGAGCTGAGAGGAGGAGGGTTGAGGAGGAGGATTCTCGACGCAGACAGCTTCTCTCGGGAGATACTACCAATGCTATTGATGCTCTTTCCCAAGAAGGTTTGTCCCTAACTCGATAATATTCTACTATGTGCCACTGTGGTGATAAAACTAGTTTCATTGAGGTTTTTCTCTTTACCTTAAGAGTATACATCTCTCTTTCTACACTCCATCGCTTGGTCATGTGTTCCTATGCAAATGAAGTAACGTAGTTAACAACAAAAAGGATTGATGTCTTTTCGTTGCCTTTTCTTTTTGTTGGGTACAGAAATAACAAGAGGCTGTTCTGAGAGTTTTAGTTTTTAGTGTCGCCTCTCTTCTTCGCTGTTTTGCTGGCACCTTCTGCTTAACCCTAGTAATTAGAAGGAAAAACCCATTAGTTGTTTCTGTAACTGATTTCGGCAGCAACCATCCTTTCATCAAGGTCTTACGTGGTTAAGAGAAACTGTTATTTTAATGTAAATGCTTTGAAGATCAGGGTTATCCGAGGAGCCCGTGCAGCAAGAGAAGGAGGCGGCGGGGAGCGGCGGAGGGGGCGGAGGAACGTGGGAAGTGGTGGCGGATGCAGTGGAGAGGAACAAGAAGCCTCAGAGGCGGAGGAAGGGTCAGACGAAGGTGGTTGACTTTGATCACGACGACGAAAACGACGGTGATGATATTATTGGTGGTGACGCCGGGTGTGAGAGACAGCGGGAGCATCCTTTCATCGTAACGGAGCCTGGGGAGGTGGCACGTGGCAAAAAGAACGGCCTTGATTACCTCTTCCATCTTTACGAACAGTGTCGTGATTTCTTGATCCAAGTCCAGAACATCGCCAAGGAGCGTGGAGAGAAATGCCCAACTAAGGTAAGCATCACAGCATCTGATGAGGGCCGTTTGATTTCGTCAGTAATCATGGACCCCACATTCGATTTGGTTGGGACCCACATTGGGGCCATTGGATTCTGGTCTCTGCCCCTACCTTATAAGGTCCGGGTTTCGACAGCTGTTCTGTAATAGAACATGACAAGTCACGCACTGATGGTCTCTGTCTGTCGATTTGGTCCCTACCCCCTTTACGAGTTACTTTACCCTGTTTTGCCGGTCCGTACCATGACTTGGTACGTGTTCTGATAAGCAGGGGACAGTTGGTTTTTGTGGTATTGATGTGCTGTTTGACTGACTCTTGTCTCCACTCCCCGGATGACTTTGACATAGAGTTAGCCAAAATACGTTTTGATTGTGAATAAGGTTATTACTAAATACTAATTAACATTTGGATGCAGGTGACAAATCAGGTGTTCAGATATGCGAAGAAAGCAGGAGCGAGTTACATAAACAAGCCTAAAATGAGACACTACGTACACTGCTACGCCCTCCATTGCCTAGACGAGGAGACGTCGAATGCTCTGAGGAGAGCATATAAAGAGAGGGGAGAGAATGTTGGAGCCTGGAGGCAAGCTTGTTACAAGCCACTTGTGGCCATAGCTTCACGCCAAGGTTGGGACATAGACGCCATTTTCAACGCTCATCCTCGTCTGGCCATATGGTATGTGCCCACCAAGCTTCGTCAGCTTTGCCATGCAGAGCGCAACAGTGTGGCTGCTTCTAGTTCTGTCCCTGTCTCTGTTTCTGTCTCTGGTGGGGGAGGCGATCACTTGCCATACTAAAAACTCCCGCTCTAGACAACATCTCTCTCAAACCTAGTCGTAGGTAGGTTCCTTCCTCGTAGGCTAAACATCTACTACGGAGCTAGCTATATATGTATGTATACAAGTCTACTTTCTTAAAAGGGTTCCTCCATCATCGTTGCTTCCTTTGTGGACTGTTGCTCCATCTATAGAAGCAATTGGTATGAAACATAGTTATGAAAATAGGACATTTAAGGCATGAAAATTGTTTCACAAGACAGATAACTAAATTATGGGGAAAATCCTTTTTTTTTATTTATCCATTCATTCTCTTCTCAGCTACAGATGCTAGAGTGGTATTTGTATAGAATATCAGCCCATGTGCTTTCACCTTCAGTCACCTCCTTTATAACGCTGGTTACTTCCTCCACAGAAACACGAATCTGAACTTTGCTGTCCCTTTCTCGAATGGTAACTGACGAAGTTGAATCAACTGTAATGGCAAAAGGCACCCCAAGTTCGTCTGTTCTTGCACATCTCTTGCCTATAGATGTACCTGAAAGGAAACGCACACAAATGAGTATGGAAGCACAAGATCATGTGGTGAGACATTTCATGTGCATACCTGTCATGTCAATCTTATAAGAGATTCCAGTAGTAGTCAATGCTTTGGCTCTATGTTTTGCGACTTCCTCATATTGTTCATTCTGGACTAGTGGGAATATAGTGCATTTTATAGGTGCGACCACTGGGGGGAAACCGAAAACATTCAACTGCTCATTCCCAGTTTTACTAGGCCTTGTGTAAAAGGAATGCTCATAACCGAAATATGGCTCAATCACAGATGGTGTGAAAAATTTCTGATGTTCTTTCCTTCTCTCCTTAGAGATAGTCACCATGTTCTTCATTGTCACATCTTTCTCAAGAGTGCAGACACGGAATTGCGCCTCTCCGATCGAATCCAGAGCAGTTTTCATTTCCGTAGCTTCAATTTCGTTCATAGCCTGTAAACAAAACGGGAATTAAGCTTGAAGAAAATCATTTTTGCATTGATTTTGGCAGATTAAGTTCAAAATGCAAGTATAGCAGACACTTAAGTAGAGTAATTGGTTTTTATTTTTACCTCCAACGCTTCAACCAGCATCCTTTGATTGCTCTTGAACGCAAGACCAAGCACTTTTTTCGCTGGTGCAATAACTAGCTCCTATAATCGAAAACAAAATTAGTGTCATCACGGAGAAGAACCTATTGTAATCTGTATCATTGTGATATTAAGTGTTACGTCCACTTCTCTGGGTTCTGCAAATTTTTCCTGTGCCACAAGGGCAACACCACTCTTGTCTTATCGTGAAGTGAGAAAGCATTAGTTAGCATATCAAGTTCTACATTCATGTTGTAGAACATATCTGGATCAAAGAATATAAACATTTATTATGATTTCCACAGAGACCAAAACAAAGTAAAATGAAAGAAAATACCAAGTTGACAGAGAATACTCACTGTATGAGCACGCAAATCATAAGCAGTTCTATCAGCAACACCAACACACTCAATCCATCCATAAGAACACTCTATCTCAGCATCCCAACAGTCAGCTGCATAATGAGCCATCTCATTTGCAAGGTGTTGTCGGAAACGCGTTCTCCCAATGAAGTAGCCTAACGTTTCATTATTAACTGTTCCCTGCCAAGTAATGCGCCATGAAGATATTGTGAGAATAGTTACAACATTAGTCCATTTGCTCAAAAGCAGCTCTTTTGTGGAAAGAGCAAATTAGGTCGAGATTAATCAAATCAACCCCTGAAACTGCTTCACCTAGCTGCATCATCCTTGCTGATTGGCCAGACACCTGTAATTCCCTTGGGAACATCAAAAATTCCAAATTTGCAACTTCGGGAAATTTTGGTTGAGATTTGTCGTCAGGATCCACAAAATGCTCAATCTTAGCAAATGTAAATTCACGTACTCTTAGAAGACCTTGTCGCGGAGATATCTAGCATGTAAATCACGATGTTAATAATTCAGAGTTTTGCTATAAAAGTCTGAAAATAGTAATAACGCAAAAGAAATAGAATTCCACTAGCACCTTAACTTCACCAAACCAGCAATCAAAGTGTCAAATATCCCTAGTTTTACTAGTTGTGACACCGCCTCTTCACCTTCTATGGTTTCTTGTGTAATTCTTAGGAGGGCACTAGACCTTTGGGAACGGGAATGAGATTCATAAGATCCATATAAGACTAAGACCTCTTCGTTCCTGTGTAGGAGTTCTTACAACAGGATTACTCTTTATTCTTTTTGTTAGTACATGAATGTATAAAAAAGATGGAGCTCAAGAGATTCTGTTACTTTGTAAACTTGGATTGAAAAGTTAAATCCGACTGACCTAATCAAGAGTAGTCACGCACAATCGAAGGACTAACCACCAAAGACAAAGGATAAATTGAAAATTTTCTCCAACTGTGGACCAAACTGAGATAAATGCACTGACATGGAAACGAATTAGATAAGAAATGGCTTGTACCTCATTTCTAAATGACCAATTTGAGCTGCAGCAAAAGGCAACTTGTTCCCATTGTAGTAGTACAAGTCCTTAAAATTTACAAAAATGCCTTGTGCAGTCTCAGGGCGCATATATCTGCAGAATTATACACATAGGCTTACAAATCACAACTCTAACATCTTAGTGAGGAAGATGGAATGAGTTACTAGATGCAGAGACCCTTCTTATTTCTGTCAAGAAAAACCTTTTTCTGACCCCGGACTCAAACCTGATGGACCTATGGAGGTTTGGAACATCAAATTAAAAGGATATGGAGCAGACAAGGGGTGGTATCCGGGGCAGTGATGCCATACTGCTTAATCATAGCATCCAATTCTTCAGCAGAGAGATCGTCTAATATAGCAAGAACATGCTTCAATTCTGCTGCTTTCTCAGGATTGATGCTGACATCCTTCTGAAGCTTATCTTTGCAAAAATCCTGGAGCAAATGATCAGCGCGATAACATGTTCCTGTCTTTTCATCCTTTACCATAGATCAGTGAACTTTGTTAAAAATTAGTGCATCTTACTTATTTGCTGCTGTCAATTTCAGTTACTCTTTACTGATTTGTAGTTGTTAGCTTTTTGTTCCTATTTTTTAGGATTAGATCAAGTCAAATAATTATCTTTTAAATCGTTGTGATTGTCTGTAGGTAGACTCTTTAGTGAGTAGTGAGAGTTTTTTAAGGATAGTTTGTTATTCTGTTTTGCTATAAATCTTTCAGTTCTTTGTAATTGTCAGTTGCAGTTCAATAAAATATAGACAGCAGCTCATTTTTTTTCTTTTTCTTCTTATACACATTCTGTTAAGCACTTGTTGTGCATCTCTGTTTTCTCCTATCTTCTATTTGTTTTATGGTATCAGAGACTCGTCGAGTTCTCGTTCCTTATTTACTCTTCTTGTCTATCAAGTTTGTCTTGTTGGAGAAGGTTGAAGGTTTGAGGTTTCCATTGAAATAATGGAATCGGTGAATGGAGGAAGCCGCTTTAGTACGCAATATGGCGTCGAGAAACTTGTGGGAACAAACTACAAGTATTGGAGAATGTGTATGGAAGCTTTTCTTCAAGGTCAAAACCTGTGGGAACTTTTTGCTGGTGATGATTAAGAGATTCCAGCTGACATTCCTGAGAATGCCGAGTCACAAAGAAAGTGGAAGATCAAGTGTGGTAAAGCTCTCTTGGTGTTGAGGACTTCAATTAGCAAGGAGTTCATTGATCATGTTCGTGGTGTTACCTCTGCAAAACAAGTCTGGGAGACACTTGAAAAGCTATTTATGAAGAAGAATACGTCGAGATTGCAATTGTCAGAAAAATGAATTAGCAATGACAACATAAGGAGGTATGTCACTTAGTGAATATTTTTTTACGAATTAAAAATATTTGTGATGAGATTTCAGAGTTAGATGTTGATGAGAAGGTCAGTGAAGCATGGCTAAGGCAATTTCTCATTTGTGGTCTGAAGAAGGAATATACACCTTTCATCATCTCTATTTAGGGGTTGGTAGTTTAACCATCAATACAGGAGCTGGAAAATTTGCTCTCTAATCAGGAAGCCTTGGCAAGACAAAAGGCCAGAAATCATAACTCTGAAACTGATGTTGTTATTTTCTCAAAAGGAAAGTCCAGTAAAAAGAAGACAACTGAAACTAAAAGCATAGATGCAAATGCAAAGAAAAGTGTTGGCAACACCTCACAAAAGAATAATTATATCAAGTGCTATAGATGTGGAAAGCTGGGTCATATTCAAAAGAACTACCGTGTTAAACTCTCCAAAGTCAATGCAGCTTGTGAAGATGTAAAAGATGATCAAGTCAAGTGGGAGCAGTTTTTCACCATTGAAGCAGTTGAAGGCTCCAAATTAATACCAAATCAACCTCTTGTCAACTATATAAGCTATAATAAGGAGTGGATCATTGATTCTGGTTGCTATCATCATGTGACTGGAAATGATTCATTACTTTCAGAGTTACGACGACACAATGATGATCGAGTTATTGTTACAGTCGATAATTCAACTCATCCAATAATGAATGAAGGTATCATGAAGATTGGTGTTGAGGATGCAAAAAATTGGGGTTGTCAAATTAAATGATGTTTATTATGTACCAGGTTTGAAGAAAATTTTAATTTCTATCTCTCAAATTACAAATTCTGGGAAGTATGTTCTATTTGGCCCAAATAATGTGTAGGTTCTTGATAATATGGGAAATTTAACTGTTGATGTTGTTTGTGCTCATCAAAAGAAAGGTTCTATGTTTGTTATGTCATCAGGAGAGGCCTATGTATAAAGGACTAGTCAATCTGACAATACGGCAATATGGCTTGCTCATCTTGGCCATATAGGGTATCAATTATTAGATGACATTCCAACTCTAAGCCATGTTTAAAAAACAATAATCTGTCAAGGGTGTTAGTTTGGCAAACCACATTGTCTTCCTTTTAAGAACTCAACAAATTGAAGATCAACTGTGTTGGAGTTGGTGCATACTAATTTGATAGGACCAACAAAGATTCAAAGTTACAGCGGCTATCGATATGCCATGGTGTTTGTTGATGACTATTCCAGGTACACCTGGGTTTACTTTTTAAAAGAAAAGAATGAAGCTTTCTCCAAGTTTGTTGAGTTCAAAGATGTTGTAAAGAAGGAGTTTGAGTTGAAGTTGAAGTGCTTAATGAGTGACAACGGTGGTGAATTTATGTCCTCTGAATTTTTTATGTTTTGTGATAAAAATAGCATCTAAAGGCAGATAACATGTTCTAATACCCCTCAGTAAAATGGGGTTGCTGAAAGGCAAATAGCACATCTTAGTACAACTAATTTATCATGGATGCACGATAAAGAACTTTTTCAAAAGCTTTGGGCAGAAGCTATTCGGTGTGCTTGTCATGTGATCAATCGTTTCCCTTCTTGGCCAAAGAAAAGCCAAATGTGAATTATTTTCGGGTATTTGGTTCAATTTGTTATGTTCACATCTCTAAAACAAATCGAACTAAGCTTGACCCGAAAGTAAAGAAGTGTATTTTTGTTGGCTATGATTTATACAGGAAAGGTTGGAGGTGTATGGATCCAGAGAAAAGGAAGTTTGTTACTTCAAGAGATGTGGTGTTTGATGAAGTCTCATCTATATACTCTACCAAGAACTTCAAAATTGTTGGTGATTAAGATAACCAGAATTTGATTCCACAAATTGATATGCATCTATTCAGTGATGATGATGCTGAACATGGAGAGGAAGGTGAGTCTTTGACTCCTGAGTTAGATAATGTAGATGCAAAAGTTGATAATTAGGTTACAAGAAGATTAACAAGGGAGAAAAAGCATCCTAGTTATCTTAAAAACTATGAAGTGCAAACACGTCAATGCTTAGTTACCTCATGCTTTCTCGGAGAAATAGTTAGAGAAGAACCGGCTGTCCGAATTGAGAAGTGGCCATTTAAGAAAAAATTAAAGCCTTTACCAAAAATGAGACATGGGAGCTTGTGCTGAAACCAGAAAATTGTAAGCTAGTCACTTGTAAATGGGTTTATCGTTAAAGAAAAAGACAAATAATTTAGTTGATCGACACAAAGCTCGCCTAGTTGCTCATGGTTTTTTCTCAAAGCTGTGGGTTAGAATATGAAGAAACTTTTAGCCCAGTAGCAAAAATGGTTACAATGAGATCAATTTTTTCACTTACAGCATGTAGAGGCTGGAAATTATAGCATCTTGATGTAAAGAATGCATTTCTTTACGAGGAATTAGATCGTGAAGTGCTTATGGAGTAGCCTGAAGGCTTTATCTCCAAGCAATTTCCTAACTATGTTTGTCGATTGAAGAAGGCGTTATACGACCTAAAACAAGCTCCACGTGGTTAGTATGGTAAAGTTTCTCATTATTTCACCTTTTGTGGATTTAAAGTTTCAAATTCAGATTCTAACCTATTTGTAAAGTCAGATTTAAAAATGCACTTGCTGGTTCTTTTGTATGTCGATGATATGATAGTTACGGGGGATAATGATGTTGAAATTTCCATGTTGACAAATAACTTGACTGTTAGATTTTAAATGAAGAATCTAGGTGAAGTTGGATGTTTTCTTCGCTTGGAAGTTGATAAAACATATCAGGGATATTTTGTGTCACAAAAGGGATATGCTAATTCCTTGTTGAAGCGTTTTGGCATGGAAGATTCAAAAGCAATGGCTACTCCTATGGAACCTCATTTGAAGTTGAAGAAAGATGAAGGGAAGCTGTTAAATGATGCTACGAGGTTTCGACAACTTGTTGGTAGTTAATTTATTTAACTATAGCAAGGCCAGAAATCACATTTTCTGTTGGTGTTGTTTCTCAATTTATGCAGAATCCAAGAGTTCCTCATTTAGATGTTGCTAAACGGGTTCTACGTTACATTAAATGATCTATAGATTGTGGTCTTATGTATAAAAAATGTGATTAATTTTTGTTGAATGGATTTACAGATGTAGATTGTGTAGGAGATGCAAATGATCATTGTTCCACTTCAAGTTACTGTTTTAGCACTGGTTCAGCTGCAATTTCATAGTACAGTAGCAAACAATCTTTAATTGCTTTGTCAAGTACTAAAGCAGAGTATGTGGCAGTAACTATAGCTGCGCAAGGGTGCATCTGGCTGAAGTGTTTGATGGAAGACATTTTTCACTTGGTTGATTATGCAGTAACCATATTTTGTGACAATGAAAGTGCCATCAAGCTTACTGCAAATCCAGTCTTTCATGGACGAACAAAGCATATCAAAGCTCGTTATCACTTTATCAGGGAAAAAGTCTTGAATCAAGAGATAAAGCTGGAAGGTGTTTCAAGAAAGAATCAAGTAGTTGACATATTTACAAAGGCTTTGGGAAAGCCTAAGTTTGAGAATTTCAGAAGTGCTCTTGGAGTTGAATTTCATAAGCATGCACTAAGGAGGAGTGTTAAAAATTAGTGCATCTTACTTATTTGTTGTTGTCAATTTCAGTTAGTCTTTATTGGTTTGTAGTTGTTAGCGTTCTGTTCCTAATTTTTAGGATTAGACCAAGTCAAACAATTATCTTTTAAAGCATTGTGATTATTTGTAGGTAGACTCTTTAGTGAGTAGTGAGACTTTTTTAAGGATAGTTTGTTATTTTGTTTTGCTATAAATCTTTCAGTACCTTGTAATTGTTGGTTGCAGTTCAATAAAATATAGACAATAGCTCATTTTTTTTCTTCTTTTTCTTCTTATACACATTCTGTTAAGCATTTGTTGTATATGGTATAAACATTACACGTAAACCAATCAAATGTTCCTTATACAATGATTCCACGTAACTTTTAAACTTGAATTGAAACAATTAAATCCAATGCAAATAAATAACTATCTTTAATTATTAATTTATGATGAATTTAATTCGTTTTTTTGATTAAAAACTAAGTTGAGTTATCATATCAGTAACATTTTATTAATCAATATTTAATGTTCACATTATGTGTATTTTGTCATTATTTTTTAACCGAAATTTAAGAAAAATAATTTTTTTCTGAAAAACAGAAAATTAGAATTTTTTTTGAAAAATTTAAAGATCAGGAAGATTTTTCAAATTATGTTAAGGGACAGGGGAGGTCTATATCTTTTGCTTGTAACTTTTTACCATTTTACCATTTTACCATTCCATAAAACAAAGCTTCCTTAAACACAAGAGCTTCAATAGTACTTGAAATAAGTTGACCATTAAGCAGAAGAGCATGAGAACATTTGACTATAAACATTACGAACAATACAAACACAAAAGGGATATTTTATAATCAAATCACAATCCCTTTTTGTCATAATCTTGAGGAATAAAAGAAAGCTCTTACGCAAATGTTAGGAACTTTTTATGAAAATAGTGAAGAAAGGTAGGGAAAGAGCAGAATAGAGGAGTAGGAGAAGACAATTATTTTCTTGCATATCCCTAAAAGAAGAGTTACAGGTGCTTAAATAGAGAAATTTTAACAACCTACGAAAAAAGAGTCATGAGATCCTAAAAACATAGGAATACTCTGACCGTTGTTAACTTCCATAATCTGGTTGTTTATATTATTCAAACAACCACTATAAGAAACAAAAACATAAATAACAACCCACTTTAATAACAACCTCAAAAGACATATTGTTTGTCACCCAAATCTCCGAGACCACGTAGTCCACCCATTAAAAGAAGACTGTGCTGCCTCTTATTCCTCCCTCCTAAAAAAATTGGCCTTGTCCTCAAGGACGGAAATCATGTTATATGCGAAAAAAATGCCATTTATTCTCCCACGTGACATCTTCAACAGGGACACCTAACCATTTGACAAGAACTTCTTCTTTAGGATGATAACGCCCCTTCTGCGTGACCTTTTGATCCAATGTGGCCTCTAGTTGTGGAAGAATGGTTAAATCATCTGCAACTGGAGGTAGAGAAGGTAGAATTGCGGAAGTAGCACCCACACATTTTTTAAGTTGGCTCACACGAAAGACATTATGAATTAAGGAACCAACTGGTAGTTATAAATGATAAGCAACAGGTCCTACATGGGCTAAGATTTTGTACGGACTGTAGAAACATGGAGACAGTTTGAGTGACTTATGAAAAACAAAGGACTGCTGCCGGTAAGGTTGCAAATGTATGTAAATGAGGTCTCCAATTATGAATTCAATTTTTCGTCGATGTTGATTTGCTTGAGTCCGCATTCGATTTTATGCTTCAGATAAGTTGTTTCGCAAGAGCTTAAGAATATCATCTCTGGTTTGAAGTAGTTGGTCCACCAAATGGACTTGAGAGGTACCAGGAACATATGATAACAGATTAGGGGGTGGCTGACCATATACTGCTTGAAAGGGAGTGATACCCGTGGAAGAATGAACACTCGTATTATAGTTATATTCAGCCCATACAAGCCAATCATT
>JANSVA010000009.1:26349311-26369468 GCA_025504915.1 Erythroxylum reticulatum | reverse complement strand
CGTCTCATGACGTCAGCATCGTCTCATTTTGGCCAGAACATCTTCTAGTCCAAATTTGATCCTCTAGATGATAGAATAGGTCTTTAAGGTCTTCATAAGAGTTGTAGATCTTGAAGTCCTCTTTCTATTCATCTAAAGAACACCTAAATCTGAATTCTGTATAGAAAGTTATATCCATTTTTTTATTAGTCTCAGTATGACGTCAACAATCGTCTCATGAGATGTCAACATCGTCTCATTTTGGCCAGAACATCTTCTAGTCCAAATTTGATCCTCTAGATGATAGAATTGGTATTTAAGGTCTTCATGAGAGTTGTAGATCCTGAATTCCTCCTTCTATTAATCAAATGGATACCTCAATCTGAGGTCTCTAATGAAAGTTATGCCTGATGTCCTGATACAGGTTTAGTATGGCGAAGGGCAAGTACTGCTTCTGTGTTTATTTCCGAATGCTGGGCTTCAGAGTTGGGGTCCAGCAGCAGAGGTACGCTGTCCTATGGAGGAGACTGAACCTGCAGGCACAGACAATCTACCATCCTCAACTTAACGGATGAGGTCCATGTGTTTCAAAGTTTTAAGATCTAAAGGATATATAGGACAGGTGAGATGTAATCCAACACTACTCAAATGATCCAAATTAAGCAAATGCTTCTTCACAGCTATTTAGGTGATGTAAGAGCCTAAAATTAAAGGCCTATTGAAAGAAATCACAACAGAGAATTGAGTAGCAAACCAACAACCTAAATCAACCTTCCTACTATGCACCATACACCACAGGAAAAACAATTCAGCCTTGGATAAAATGGCAGAACTATCTTTTTTTCCAGAAAAGGAAAATACAAGGAATCTATGCACATAACGCAAAGCAGGATCAACAATATAATGTGCTTTAGATCGGCTGGGGTCATAATCAGCTGTGAGGTTCCCAGTCAACTCTCGATAAGCGTAAACTGCCCAGAAGTCATCAGGATAATCACATAAAGGGGAAGAACGGGCACACTGAGCAAAGGCACTATCGTCAACAAAACCCTAAGCAACATTAAACTCAAAGATAGACAAAGAAAAAGGTTTACCCATCAAGGTGAATTTAATCATGTCACGAGTAGAAATATCAAAAGTGTTATGCTTGTCAAAAATAAAAGTAGCATAAAATTCCTGAACTAATTCCACAAAAGTAGGGTATTTGACAAAAACATAATTCAACCAACCAATATTACGAAATAAATGCAACACATCATCCTGAATACTAAGAAGGTGAAGGGTATCATCATCAACAGATTTACATGGTACTATAGGATGACGCAAGAGGGAATCATACCTAGCTTGGTGAGCAGGATCATCAAAATGAAGAGTACCCCGAGCCCTAGAAGACTGAATGGAACACGTTTTTTTGTTAAGGTGAGATCGAGACTTGTGTTGAGAAGGGGTTGAATCTTCACCGGAAGAAGAGTCCACTGGTTGTGGCTGCGGTGAGGGTGAAGGTGGAGCCTGGCATTTGTTTGTTCGTGTTTGACGCCGAGTGGTCGATGGTAGTGGGTGCGCGATGGTGGTTCGACTAGGTCGGGGGTGGGTGCATTGCTACAAGTCGGCAGGATCGGTGAGG
The DNA here is from genome assembly GCA_025504915.1 of Erythroxylum reticulatum. Classification (NCBI taxonomy): domain Eukaryota; kingdom Viridiplantae; phylum Streptophyta; class Magnoliopsida; order Malpighiales; family Erythroxylaceae; genus Erythroxylum; species Erythroxylum reticulatum. The sequence goes on along the minus strand of JANSVA010000009.1, from coordinate 26,367,865 downwards.
GCTGCAATAACTCTGACAAAGCCAGTGGTGGTCGGTTCATCGTGAGTGGTGGCCTTGGGTGGTAGGATCTAGTCTGGGTGCATGATGATGGTGGTGGCGGTTGGGAAGGGAGAGGGAAAAAAGAGAGGTGTGAAGGAAGGGTTTATATATTTGATAAAATAAAATAAAATAAATAATAATAGAAAATTGAGACCACCACTATTAAACTTCAAAATTGACCTGCTCAGAGATCAGAGAACAGAGCGTTAGAGTAAACTCAAGAAAGAAGATGACAAGAAATTAGATAAAAAGAAAACAAAAGTAAAAACAGAAGTAAAATAACAAAGATACGTAAGGCGTGGGCACACTTTGAACTTGAGTTGCCTCCCAGAATCGCCCTTGTTTAACGTCCTAGGCTAGATGTCTTACATTCCTAATTCCCTTGATACACCTTAACTAAGGTCAATTTCTCGACTCCTTGAGCTTGGAAGCCCTCATAGAAAGGTTTAAGGCAATGTCCATTCACCTTAAAAACCATACGAGTGTCCAGACTTTGAATTTCAACTGCACCATGAGGAAAGATATTAGTAATAACAAAAGGGCCAACCTATTTAGATCTCAATTTCCCAGGAAATAATTTTAAATGAGAATGATAAAGTAAGACTTTTTTCCCAATTAAAAAGTTCTTCCTGGAAATCATGTGATCATGGAAAGCTTTCATTTTCTCCTTGTAAATTCTAGAATTCTCATATGCATCATTTCTGATTTTGTCCAACTCCTGCAATTGCAATTTCCTATGTTCTCCAGCATCATGCAATTGCATATCACATTGCTTGACAGCCCAATAAGCACGGTGTTTCAATTCGACCGGAAGCTGACAAGGCTTGCCAAAGATAAGGCGATATGGGGACATGCCTATAGGAGTCTTATATGTTATACGATAAGCCCACAATGCATCATCCAAACGTAAAGTCCAATCCTTCCTATTTTGATTGACAGTCTTTTCAAGTATGGATTTAATTTCCCTATTGGACACTTCGGCTTGTCCATTTGTCTGTGGGTGGTAGGTCGTGGAAGTACGATAAGTCACACCATATTTGTGAAAGAGTGTGTCAATGGTGTGGTTGCAAAAATGAGTTCATCTATCGTACAGATATTAGTCCTAACAAAATCTACGACAGTTTTAGCATTGTCAGTTCGAGTAGCCTTGGCTTCCACCCATTTAGAAACGTAATCCATGGTGAGAAGAATATAAGTATAACCAAATGATGGTAGAAAAGGACCCATAAAATCAATACCTCATACATCAAATATTTCACAAACGAGTATAGGAGTGAGTGGTAATTGATCTCTGTGTCCTAAACTACCAGTACATTGACAATTAGCACAAGACTTGCAAAACATATATGCGTCATGAAATAATGAAGGCCAATATAGTCCACATTCAAGCACTTTACATGCTATCCTTTTAGGGCCAAAATGACCGTCACATGCATAAGAATGGCAGAACTTGAGAACATACTCAATCTCTACCTCAAAAACACATCGCCTAATGACTTGGTTAGAACAATGCTTCCACAAATAAGGATCATCCCACACATAATACTTAGCTTCCCTTTTTATTTTATCTTTTGCAGACTTAGTGAGCTCATCAAGTAAAGTACTAGCAACTAAGAAATTCATAATATCGGCATACCAAGGAGCTTTATTATGCACGGAGAATAAATAGTCATAAGGAAATTCATCTTGTAAAAGGCATGCTTTCCCAGCAATAGGTAGACGACTAAGATGGTTAACAACCAAATTCTCAGACCCTTTCTTGTCTCTGATTTCGAAATCAAATTCTTGCAGCAAAAGTATCTAGCACATTAGTCTCAGTTTCACCTCCTTCTTTTTAAGTAGAAACTTCAATGCTGCATGATCAGAATACACAATAACTTTAGTGCCCAATAAATTGGAATGGAATTTTTCTAAAGCAAAAATAATAGCCAGAAGTTCTTTTTCCGTTGTGGAATAGTTACATTGAGCACTATCCAACACTCTTAAGGTGTAGTATATGACATGTGGATTTTTCTTAATATGTTGTCCCAATACTGTACCTACTACCCTGTTACTAGCATCGCACATAATCTCGAAAGGATAATGCCAGTTCGGCAGTTGAATTATTGGCGTCGAGATCAGCTTCTCCTTCAGAGTGTTAAAGGCTATTTTGCATTCTTTGCTTAGCTTGAAAGGGACACCTTTTTGCAGCAATTTGCATAAGGGTTGAGCGATTATCGAAAAGTCCTTGATGAAATGCCTGTAAAATCCTATATAACCAATGAAAGAACAAATCTGTCGTACATTGATGGGGTAAGGCAGAGATTTATACCGTCTATTTTGACTTATCTACTTCAATTCCTTTTGCAGACACAATATGTCCTAAAATTAATCCTTGATTTACCATAAAATGACATTTTTCATAATTTAACACCAGATTAGACTCCAAGCATCTTTTCAAAACCTTTGTAAGGTTAGCTAAGCATTCATCGAAGGAATTTCCATAAACAGTGAAATCGTCCATGAAAACTTCTACGATATTCTCAATATAATCAGAAAAGATACTGACTATGCACCTTTGGAAAGTGGCTGGGGAGTTGCAGAGCCCGACTGGCATTCGTCTGTAAGTGAAGGTTCCGAATGGACAGGTGAATGTTGTCTTCTCTTGGTATTTGGGTGCAACTAGAATTTGGTAAAAACCTAAATATCCATCAATACAACAATAATGAGTTTTACCAGTTAGACGTTCAAGCATTTGATCAATGAATGGGAGACGGAAATGATCTTTCCTGGTTGATATATTTAATTTTCTATAATCTATACAAACCTGCCACCCGTTTTGAACTCGAGTGGGTACCAACTCACCATCCCTATTCATAATTACAGTGATACCTGTTTTCTTAGGCACCACCTGAACCGGACTTACCCATTTGCTATCTGAAATTGGATAAATCATACCAGCATCTAGTAGCTTCACTATTTCCTTTTTAACGACTTCCATTGTGGGGGGATTCAAATGCCTTTGAGCCTCCCTACTAAGCTTACTGTTCTCCTCTAAAAGGATCTGATGCATGCATATAGATGGACTTATACCCTTGATATCTACAATTGTCCATCCTATAACCTTTTCATGCTCTGTGAGCACTCCAATTAGCTTCTTTTCTTCCTCCTTATTAAGTTTATTTGAAATGATCACTGGAAGGGTGTCTCCTTCTCCTAAGAAAGCATACTTCAAGTAGCTGGGCAGCGGCTTTAAATCCAATTTCAGTGGTTGTAGTATAGAAGGCAAGAGAGTGGTGTTAAATGTGGGTAATTCTTTGCAAAGAGTAAAACTCATCATTGGCTTAGAAGCCTCCAACTTGTACACGGCTTCATGGAGCTCATCATGTGAGGGCTCTTTGTCAATCTTACCAATGTTGTCTAAATTTAAACTCTTGCAAAGCGCAATCATTAACTTGTCTTCTGTATCTAATTCAAATGCAGTTTGGATTAATGGCTCGATAATATCAATGCTGAATACACAATTCACATCATTAGGATATTTCATGGAATCATAAACATTAAATGTAATCACTTCACTATCAAATTTCATAGTCAATGTTCCATCATGAACGTCAATATTTTTCCTAGAAGGACTAAGGAAGGGTCTCCCTTGAAGAATACCAAATAAGTTAGAGGACTTGTCATCCTCCATATCTAAAACAAAGAAATCTGTAGGGAAAATCAAACCATTAATCTGGACCAACACATCTTCTAACACGCCCTTGGGATAAACTATTGATCTGTCAGCTAGTTGAATTATTACCCCAGTTTCTTTCAATGGACCATCATTTAAAGAAGAATAAATTGACAATGGCATAACATTGATTGAAGCACCTAGGTCACACATTGCCCTTTTTATTCCCACATTCCCAATAGTGCAAGATATAGCAAACATACCTTGATCTTTGCATTTGGGGGGTAGCTTCTTTTGAAGAATAGTAGACACATTTTCCCCCACACTTACCTTTTCATACTTAGATTTTTTTTTCTTGTTAGTGCATAGTTCCTTTAGAAATTTTGCATACCTGGGTATTTGTCTTATTGCATTGAGTAAAGGTATGTTAATCTCCACTTTTTGAAATATATCGATAATTTCCTTCTCCTCCTTGTCTTTCTTGGATTTAGCTAATCTCTCTAGAAAAGGAGGTCTGATTTCTAGAATTTTGGGTTCTGTTGGTATAAAGTTCATTGGATGCTCCGTCTATTTCTGAATTTCCACCTCTATTTTTGCAGCTGGTACTAAGCCACACCCACATCCCTTTCCAGCAACAAGTTCCAACTCTTTTCCAATTCTCAAGGTAATTGCACTTGCATTTTCCTTTGGGTTCACTATTGTCTGAGAAGGTAATTAACCTTAAGACTCTAACTTGCTTAGGGATGTTGCTAATTAAATAACTTGATTCTCCAAATTTTGTATACTTTCTCTTGTCTCCTATTGGAATTGTTGTGTGTTAGTTGCAAGTGATTTGACTATATCCTCAAGAGACATACATGATCTTGGAGGATTTTGTTGGGGTAGCCTCTGCTCAAAATTTGGCGCTCTAGAACCATAACTGAGATTTGGGTGATCTCTCCACCCAAGATTATAAGTATTTAAGTATGGGTCATATTTCCTTTGTGGTGGGCCAAGAAAATTTCCAACAGCAGCTACTTTTTCAGGGGTATCTATTTGCAAAGTGGGGCACATATCCGTAGGATGACTAGTATAAGCGCAAATCCCACACGCCTTCACTTGTTGTGTATTCCCTACAACCAGATTTTGAACCAAAGAGGTTAGTTGATCTAGTTTGTCTTCTAAGGAAGATACATTTACCTCATTAACCCTTCTTGAGGGTTCTTGGTGGGACCCAAATTGTTGAGAATTTGCGGCCATTGCAGAAATTAAATCTCGAGCTGCTTGTGGTGTCTTGCTGACAATGGCTCCTCCACTTGCGGCATCCATCATTCTCCTCTTTGTAGGTAATAGCCCTTTATAAAAATACTGAATGAGGGCTTGATTTGATATCCCTTGTTGGGGGCAACTGACACACAATCTCTTGAATCTCTCCCAATACTTATGAAGATTTTCTGAATCCCTTTATTTAATCCCACAAATATCTCTTTGAATCCCAGTGGCATGGGAGGTAGGGAAAAATTTATCTAGGAAAATATTCCAGATCCCACAATAGATTGGTTATGATTATTGAAAAGCTTCCAAAAATCTGATCCTTCCTAAATTTTAGATTAGCTGGACACACGCCTATGACTAACCCCTTATTGACGAACAATCCCAACATGCACCTAGGATTTAATTCGCTAATAGCTTTAAGAATTAAAAGACCCAACCCCAATCAACAAGATCAATAAGCTTAAATGTTTAAATCAGATTATTCATGATCATAATATAACTTGAAAATTTGGTTATAATCAGATTATATTACCTGCCACTGTCATCAAGACTAAGTAGACAATTACGGATCTAGAAATCTTGATTAGCTAATTACAACCCTGCCAATTACACAACGAGCTCTTATTGCAACAATTGACAAGATAATAATATCAATGAAATAGAGGATGAATAAATACTGCAGAATTTCAAGGATAAAAATTAAGTTTAGATCTCACAACTCATATGAACTCGGTTATCCTTCGCTAGACTAAAGTAGGTTTAGCCATTTATGGCTCTACGAAACTTGCAAAATAAGAAATAAGAGTCTTTAATTTCCTGGAAATCGACCTCCTTCATTCTCCTACTAACCCCCCTTTTATAGGGAGAATTTTATTTTTAAGAGAGAGAAAAATAGGTTAAAGATTAACATCCCTAACTTCCCTCACTCATCCAAAAAAAAATCTTCCCTTACAGATCTAAAAAATATTCAAATTAAAAGCTCAGTCGCGCCCCCAAATCTGTACCGAACGTTCATTCACTCGCGATGTTAAGCCGTGGGCACGGCTTACTGCCCAGAATCTGGAGTTAGTCTAAAAATTGCAGATAAGCAGTCACAACTCAAAACTTCAAGCAACAACAACCAAAATGTCTCCAATTATGCTCAATTGTCATCTCCTACTCAAAATATACAAAACTAAATAAATTCCACCCTTTTCACATGAATATTAACCCAAAACATCAACAAAATCATTAGTATAATTAGCAAATATTCACACCATCATTCTTGATGTATGAATGTGAGATTTGAAGTGCTCCTCGTATGTGAATGCGATGAAATAAGTGTTTCTTAACTTGATTGTTAAATGTCAAACCTAGTTCCGAAGAAAAATGTTAACATGCATGTGAATGAAAAAGTGTTACTCAACAATGATGTTGAATGCCAGACCTTAGGTCCAAGGGAAAATGTGATCTGAATATGAATGTGCAATCATATGAATGACTGATAATATGATATTGTGATGCATTCCATTACATGAATACATGAAACATAAAGGTAGTTGTGACCATGAGTAGCCATCGAAAAGAGCTTAAAGTTCAGAATGTGAAAAAGAGTCTCAGGCTCAGTGTGATTGTGCCCGATATCCATTAAGAGATATGGGACAGTATCTAATACAGCTCGGTATCCACTAAGGGATATGAGCTAGTAATTAGGTACTCGGTCACAACAAAGTAACAAATTAAAAGTGAGTCTCATATGGACTACATATGCATGATATGAATTATTGTAATGTGCTGAATATAAAATGTGAAATGATTGATCAAGTGTATGTGATTCAATATGATTATTAATGAAATGATGTAAATTATGTGAATACGTGAATTAGGTGTTATGTGACCAAGTGAGCCATCGAGGATGGTCACTCACTGAGTTCGCAAAACTCATCCAAAATTTGCAATATTTTTTAGGCTCCAAAGGGTTACCCCATAAGGTTAACGGGAGTATAGCCACTGCATACAAGTAAAAGATTGAGATCGAAATCAGTTCGCGACTACATTTTTTCCTTATTTTTAAGTCAAAATGTATTTTCCCTAATGATTGTATCATGTGTATGTAAATAATTCTGTTTTGTAACAACTTTCCAAATTGGAAATGTTAGTAAATGATTTTAAAATGTAATGCTATTATGTTTGTAAGTGTTTTACCTTTGTAATGGGCCCGAGTGGAAAGTGAAATTTCGATGATTTGTATAATGATTGTAATGCTGTAAATGAAAATATTATGAAATAAAACGGGCCCGATTTGGTTATTGACTTCCGCATACGCTCATGTTATTTTTGAAAAAATTGTACTGAGTTTTAAGCGTTTGATTGTTCTAATATACCATTTTTACAGGGTACGTACTTGGATATCACTCAGGATGTCGAATATGTGTTTTGCGGGAGTGGAGTGCTACAAAAGGATGGTCTTATGTATAAAACATGTGATAAATTTTTTGTTAAGTAGATTTACAGATGCAGATTGGGCAAGAGATGCAAATAATTGTTGTTCCACTTCAAGTTACTGTTTTAACACTAGTTCAACTGCAATTTCATGGTGCAGCAAGAAACAATCTTCAATTGCTTTGTCAAGTATTGAAGCAGAGTATGTGGCAGCAACTATGTCTGCGCAAGAGTGCATTTGGCTAAAGTGTTTGATGGAAGATATTTTTCACAAGGCTGAATATGCAGTAACCATATTCTGTGACAATGAAAGTGCCATCAATTTTGAAGCAAATCTAGTCTTTCATGGATAAACAAAGCATATTGAAGTCCTTCATCACTTTATTCGAAAAAAAGCCTTGAATCAAGAGATAAAGCTGGAAGGTGTTTCAACAAAGAATGAAGTAGTAGACATATTTACAAAGGCTTTGAGAAAGCCTTAGTTTGAGAACTTCATAAGTGTTTTTGGAGTTGAATTTCATAAGCATGCACCAAGGGGGAGTGTTTTATTTCAGTTAGTCTTTACTTATTTGTTATCAAATTTCAGTTAGTTGGTTTGTAGTTATTCGCTTTAAATTCCTATTTTTTAAGATTAGTCCAAGCAAAATAATTATCTTTTAAATCGAATTTATTATTCTATTTTGCCATAAATCTTTCGGGACCTTACAATTGTCAGTTACAGTTAAATAAAATATAAACAGCAACTCATTTTTCTCTTTTTCTTCTTATACACGTTCTCTTAAGTACTTGTGCATCTCTGTTTTTTCCTATTTTCTATTTGTTTTATCCTGCTGTTCTAAGTCTTATCATACGGTTCGGAGAAGAGTAGAGGCGGCGGCGGGGCCGCTCGGTGTCAGTGTTGGTGGTTTTCGGATCTGCAGTTTAATTTTGGTGGTTGAAACAGTTAAACAAAATATTGAACGGCACAATAGAAATGTCGACTAGCAATGATTCAGTGCACGAGCATCCACGTAGACCTGATGGTGAAATCGTCCTAAGCGTATGATGAAGGATAGGATGGCGTGGGAACAGCACTTTTCCTTGCAAAAAATTACCACAAAAAAAAAAAAAAAACATGCCAACGTCTTTGGACCGAATTAAGCAAAACAGGTACGAACTTCGTGTAAGGAGGAAGAACATCCGAAGTACAAATTAATTTCGTACATTGGAAAAAAACGAAAAGAAACTTGCTTGATTTGATTGCTTTGATTATTTGATATAAATATTATTAGCGGATATTTATTACGATGTGTTGATAAAATAAAACATTTGAAGCATTATTTATACTTAAAACAAATTAATAAAGAGAAGAGATTCTGAGGAGTAAAGTAGACGAAGAAGCTATGAGGAGAAATTTGAGCAGAAGAGACGCAGGCCGATGAAGCGACGCTTCCCTCCTAATTCCCGCCTCAGAACTTCCCAGGTAATTTGATACCTTTTTAATATATTTCTCCAAAAAATCTTCTTTTCTTGATTGAACTATGCAATCGAACCCAACCCATTTATCTTTCTTGTGGAATCTGATGGTTCCAAAGCTCCTGGGTTATATGCCTGATGTCAGTGATCGGCTCTGCTAAGCTCAATCTATTTTGGGGCCAAAGTTCAGGGTTTTACTTGGATTCTTAACAACTCTTCTTCTTTCTTTATTTCTTGATCATCTAGTCTAATTAGCTGCTTAAAGCTTTGTTCTTTTCACTCTTACTATTCTGCAACTTGTAATGCTTGTTGTTTTTGTAAAAGCTATTCTTTTTCTTCTTTAGACTCTAAACTCAAATGGGTATTGCAGGTTAAAGCTTAATGAAAAGGAAGTTGTTACAATGTCATCCTTTTCCTTACCCATGGTAATGCTCACGCCGGGAGCCATTTCAAGCTGGTTAGGTTCAGGAGTTTCTTGTTTGCATTTTCATGTTTCTCCACGTTTCGATGCCAACCTTGTAGTTCATTTCCTGTCATTTAATGTCTCCTAGTTAACTCCTTTATGAAATAGTCTTTCAAAGAAGGATCCGAACGTGAATGGACTCCACTCAAATGCAGTTATGTTGTCTACGTGGAGCAGTACATTGCCTATTCGCCGTGTTTCTTTTTCCCGAGACCAGCTGTTAAACTAGGGTTCAGATCCTCTGGACCCAATGCCCTGTTCCAACCCTGATCTGTGCCAAAAACGACGTCTTTTTATGTCTGTTAACACCCAAAACTGTTACGTCATTTTTTTATTTTCCTGGTCCTCTGTTGGTCTGACATCACGATTCATTTATCTACAGATCTCAGAAGCTTATAATTTCCTGCTTCCAGGTAATTCTCCTTTTACGTTAGATAAAGACTTTGCCTCAAAGGATCATGTTTCTCAAACTCCCCTAATGGACCACCTTAGCTTATTAGATGACTTGCAATTTTAATGGGTTGTTGTTGTTGTTGTTGTATTTGCATGTTTTGACTTTTGGACTTTTAGTTGTAGATGTAGTTTCACGTCAAACATGTAATTTCCAATAGTTTGATAAGCACTCTGATATGACTATGCGTTGATGAATCTGTTGAACTAGTTTTCCTCATTCTTCTTGTCTGGTTTCAGTTCCCTATGCACTAGTCATTGTAACTTTGACATTTTAATTTTTAGCTCAGCATTAACTTAGCATCAGATCCAATGTCTTCAAGGAAGAATCATTTTGTAAACCAGGTTAACTACAGAGCTGCTGGAGGAGAAGGATTTGTGTTGTGTAGAAAAGTTAAATTATGTAGTTATGGTTATTTCCTCATGTCTTGTGTTTGCCTTCTTAGTACCATTACGTTTACTTGCTCTATATTATCTATTGTCAGGTTGCTTTTAGGTGTTTCCACTGCATATAAATCTTTACTGATGTTATCATTTCCACCAACATGATATCCAAGGCCTATGAAGTCGCTGCAGTCTTGTTGGTTGCCAAATAATAGAAAAGATGGCTCCTCTTCGGTCAGCAGGATATGTTGACCCTGGATGGGATCATGGCACTGCTCAAGATGAAAGGAAAAAGAAGGTCAAATGCAATTACTGTGGCAAAATTGTAAGTGGTGGGATATTTAGGTTGAAGCAACATTTGGCTAGAGTGTCTGGTGAAGTTACTCATTGTGATAAGGTTCCAGAAGAGGTATGTTTCAATATGAAAAAGAACCTGGAAGGATGCCGTTCTAGCCGAAAACGAAGGCAATCCGAATATGAAGAAGCATCTTTAGCTTTCCACTCAAACAATTACAATGAAATGGAAGATGTTCCTGATAGTTATAAAGAGAAGGGCAAGAAAGTAATTACTGATAAGAACCTGGTTATGAGATTTGCTCCTCTTCGATCATTAGGATATTTGGACCCTGGCTGGGAACATTGTGTTGCTCAAGATCAAAAGAAGAAAAAGGTGAAATGCAATTATTGTGAAAAGATAATTAGTGGGGGTATCAACCGGTTTAAGCAACATTTGGCAAGGATCCCCGGAGAAGTTGCTTACTGTGATAAGGCTCCTGAGGAAGTGTATCTTAAAATCAAGGAGAATATGAAATGGCACAGAACAGGTCGTCGAAACCGGAAGCCTGACACCAAGGAGATATCTGCTTTCTACACTCTTTCAGATAATGAGTATGAAGAAGAAGAGCATGAGGGAGGGCTGCTGCAATGTTCAGGCAGGGATCTGCTCATGATTGAGGATAAAATTTCAGATAACGACGTCAGAAATAATAGGTGCAGATCTCCTGGTAGTAGTGGTAATGGTAGTGAACCACTTTTGAAGAAATCAAGATTGGATTCTGTCTTCTTGAAATCACTTAAAAACCAGACATCATCACATTATAAGCATGTGAAAACAAAGATGGTTGCGGAGAAAAAGTGTAGGAAGGAAATTGTAACTGCTATTTGTAAATTCTTTTATTATGCAGGCATCCCTTCAGGTGTGGCCGATTCCCCTTATTTCCACAAAATGCTGGAGTTAGTTGGACAGTATGGACAAGGCCTGCAAGGTTCGTCTGCCCATTTAATATCTGGTCGGTTTCTTCAGGATGAGATCAACACGACCAAAGAGTTTTTAGCTGAATTGAGGACATCTTGGTCAATTTCTGGGTGTTCTATTATGGCTGATATTTGGAGTGATATTGAAGGTAGGACATTGGTGAATTTCCTGGTCTCTTGTCCTCGGGGTGTATATTTTTTTTCTTCAGTTGATGCTACTGATATCATCGAAGATGCTGGAAATCTTTTCGAGATGTTGGACAAGATGGTTGAAGAAATAGGCGAGCAAAATGTGGTTCAAGTATGAAACTCATTCTTTATCCTGTTGCTTCATTTCTGCTGTGTAATGACTTGAATTTACTTTTATTGATTTCCTAAAAATGTTATCTTCTTACTTCTACTAAAAGGTAATCACCAAAAACACAGCCAGCTGGAAGACTGCTGGGAAGATGCTTGAAGAAAAAAGGCGCCATTTATTTTGGACACCATGTGCTGTGCACTGTATAGATCAAATGCTTGAGGAGTTTTTGAACATAAAATGGATAGGAGAATGTATCATCAAAGCTAAAAAAGTTACAAGGTTTATATATAACAATACATGGTTGCTGAATTTTATGAAAAAAGAGTTTACAAGAGGACAAGAACTTCTAAGGCCTGCTGTTTCCAAATTTGGCACTACTTACTTCACTTTACAGAGTTTGTTGCATCACGGCATTGACCTAAAGAGAATGTTTCTGTCAAATAAATGGGTTTCTTCCCCATTTGCAAAGTCTGACGAGGCCAAGGAAGTTGAAAAACTTCTCTCCAATGCATCATTTTGGAAGAAATTGCAGTGTGTTAGAAAATCACTGGAGCCAATCGCACACGTTCTTCAAAAGATAGATAGCAATGAAAGCCAGTCAATGCCATTTATGTATAATGACATGTGCAGAGCTAAGATTAAAATTAAAACCATTCATGGGGATGATACACAAAAGTATGGACCTCTGTGGAATGTGATAGACAATAACTGGAACTCAGTGTTCCACCATCCGCTGTATGTAGCAGCTTACTTTCTCAACCCATCATATCGTTACCGTCCTGATTTTGTTTTGGTATGAAAAATTGATATACCGTTCTAGTTGTTAAATACCTTCAGTTTTTTTGGTTTAATTATTTTTAGTTTCATTGTTCTAGCATCCCGAGGTTATTCGTGGATTGAATGAATGCATAGTCCGACTGGAAGCTGATAATGCAAAGAGAATTTTAGCATCCATGCAGGTAATTTATTCTTACAGTTTTCTTGTGTCGTGATCCATTTATAATAAGGCTAGAGCTAGTTCTATTTGGTTGACGATTCAAGCTTAGCCTGTCTATTCAGCTACTGAATTTGCATAAAAACCTGCCAAAAGAGTTTTGTTAATTTTAAGTGGTTACCAAATTACTGGATATCTAGTTTAATAATCTTTTCGTGTGATCAGATTCCTGAATTTGTATCTGCTAAAGCTGATTTTGGAACTGATTTGGCAATAAGTACCAGAATGGAGCTTGATCCAGGTAATCAACTGAGTATCTAGTGTACACAGGATTTAAATGTAATTATTTAGTGATATGAAAATTGAGAAAAGATGCGTACATGTGCTACCATTACTCTTATTAGCTGCATGGTGGCAACAACATGGAATAAGTTGCTTAGAGCTTCAAAGAATTGCTATACGCATACTGGGCCAGACATGTTCATCTCTTGGTTGCGAACATACCTGGAGCACCTATGACCAAGTCCATAGCAGAAGGCATAATTGTCTGTCTCGGAAAAGATGGAATGAGCTTGCATATGTTCACTACAATTTGCGATTACGTGAGAGCCAGATAGGAGGAAAGCCTTGTGATTTGATATCATCTGAAAGTTTCATGTACGAAAGCATACTGGATGATTGGCTTGTGGAGAAACAGAAACAGTCCTTGCAAGAAGATGAGGTACTGGATTTTAATCAAGTTTTTATATCTTGTGCAAAAGGTTTCTGCATAAAGGTATTGGGAACTTATTAAACTACTGAGTTGTAAATGTTTTTTCAGGATATGCTTGACAGCAAAATGGAACAACTATATGCAGATGAAATGGATGAGAATGAACATGAAGTAAACAGACCTGCAGAAATGGTATCATTGGCTGATGTGGGTGAACCTTTTGAAGGCAGTTCTGCAGCTGGAGGAGTTACCACTGATGATGATGGTTTTGACTTTCTTGATGATGATTTGACAGAATAAGTTGTGTCTCATAAACCCTAGTGAGAAATGAGATGTGAATGAACTGATGTTAAAAAGTAATTAGTATCAATGAGCGATTCCATATGATAATTTATTGTGCAACACAGTTGTAAAGTAGTCTTATTGCAGTTCCAACTTTTCTTCAAGTAACTACTGTTGCTTCATGGATTTCCATAATCACTTTCTCGTTTATCTTCCCATTTTTCCCATCTGCTTAGTTCAGAATGTTGATATCTCATGGTCTTTTCGTAATTGTTAGTGCATATTGCATCTACAGTATGTCGTATGTTCTTATATTTAGCCCTTCTCATTACTTATGTTGACAGTATGTAAGATACCTTCGTTAAGTATTCGATTAGATGTTTCAAGATTATTACAGAAACATGGGGCTACCAGTCGCTTTTTATGCAACCCTGAGAGTGAGCTCAGATTGATGACATGCAACTAGAAATGTGATAATTTGGACGAGTTTTCAATTACTTCGTTGCTATGAGGTTTCAGCCTACATTCTGTTGCAACTTAACGAGTTGATTCATTGTACTCTTGAAGCGGCGGTTCATAGCACGTTTTATATCAATTTGAATATTATATTACCTCATTCATTGAGTTACTGTGTCTGCCTTAATCCAGGCTTCAATTCAGTACATGTTACCTATTTTCGAAAACCTCTCAATGCTTCAAAATAGCTGGCAAGGAAACATTTCCAAATTTTGGCTAAAACTGTAAAACTCATTGAGGAAATTCCCATTTGCTTGAGTGGATTCCGAGACCAAATAAATTTAGCAAAGTACTTGGCTGATATAGAAGTAAAAGATGAAAAATAAGATCAACACGCTCACTCCTTAGTCCTTCCTAGGCTATGGCTGCCTAAGTCTAAACATATGTATTACGGAGACATGGAAGCACTGTAACTGCAGATTTAACAATGGCAGTCGGTGAGATTGCTAAGTAATTATGACATCCAAATAACTATAAACAAACGGGAGGGGAAGGAAGATGGAGAGAGTAAATGAGCCTTGGCTACAAAAGACATTTTGAGAGCGTCATCATCTTAAAAGGGAAATTTATCTGCCCATTCAACATTTAGTAAAGTGCGCAGTGAACTTCACGCCGAAAAGAGAAACAGTAAATTGTTCTCTATGAATAGAATAAACAGTACAGGAAGACAAGGAGCTGAAAAAGAAGCATACATCTCATGTTCCTACTACAAGTTTTTGAACGTAGAAAATCTTACTGCAGTTATCAATACAATTTATCTAGGGGTGGAAGATCATGTTTTTAGTGACATGTTCCTCCTAAGATTGATATATATGCCCAAGACCTCAACTAGTAATGCAGAGCACTTCTTCAATGTGAAACATACCTGGAAAGCTTCAATATCGTCCATAGTCACTTCAATATTTAACTTTTCCCCTTGTTCTTCGAGCAAGCCACCATGCCTAATTCTTGGAAACACCGACCAAAGGAACCAACAAGCCTCATTTTATACAGTTGGCATGATGTTTCAATGAACCATCTAATTTCATAAACTCAAAATAATGCTGCCTGCAAAGCCGATTCATAGACATGCTCAACCCAGACAGTAATTGATTCCCAGTGTCCTACACACCTTATTTATCCAACACTTACCCATGGCAACTCTTACGGCGAAAGATTTGGCTTAGTTTCTATCACGCATCATCCAGTTAAGAGTCATCACAGTTACCAGATGGTTTTGTTGGTCAAAGACCTCGATAATCTAACGGTGCTTAAAGCATTGGCTTGCTTGGTAACAACAAATCCGTAACACCAGAGAATTTATTAATGGTTGATGCATGTCTTGCCATAAGGCATCCTCTACCACAGACAACTCCCATCAAATCCACCCAGAAAAGAAAGTAAAACACATACCTAATTACTAAAGTCACAAGTATTTATTGTAGTCCATTATATTTTCAAGTTTTTAAGATGACTAGTGTAGTTCTCGTAGCTGGTCAAATTCCTCAAATATTTTCCAATCCCATGTCCCACCTGTATACTCGCAATTAATGACCCTAGCCAGGCCAATTTTTCTATACCAGCATACTCTGTGATCAAATAGCAGGACCAGCACCTGCTTCTGTATTACTTTCTTGTACGGTAATAACAATAGGCTGCCATCCTGAATGATGATGAATAATCCATTTCTTTAAAGAAATTATCATATTTAAAATCTGAAGTACATCACCCAAAGCAAGGTATTCCAGGCAAGCCTTTTTCAAAACCAGTGCTGCTTCATATCTGTACAACAGTGACAAACCACACAAATGGTTCTCTAATCACATTTGACAATATGGTGATTCAAAGTTGCAAGCAATATAAACAAAAATATTTACCTGCAATTGGAGGCCATCATGGCAGATCGTCCAGCTGATGAAGTAAGAAACTTGCGTATTTCGTCCCAAGTTGTTCTTGGGTACTGGTTAGGATTACCACCAATAGGATTCACACACTTCCATAGCTTTTCATTTTTACGGACAAACAATTGTAATGCACCCAAATTTTGCTTCACTACCATATTCTTGTCAATTGCACAGTCTAAAGCCTTCCGTACATCAATACTGTGATGTTTTTGATCTCCAAATCGAATACAATCAGTAATGTTTGCTTCAGTTGGCATAATTTTTTCAACTTTCAGGGTGTTCAGGGCAAGTAGAATAATTCCAATAAGGCCTTGCTCATAGACTGAATGTGATTGGTGTCCTTGAGCTCCCCAAATAGCATTACTACTAGTAGTACTAGTTACCATTTGGGAGGATAAAGGGTTTGGAAGTCCAGGAGCAATGGGATACCAATTGTTTGTTGGGCTACTGTTTATGGTATGTTCTTTATGTGGACCAAAGGTAGCAGGATTTGGATACTCAGGAGAACCTGCTTTGAAATCTTTTACAGTTTGTCCCTGGGTATTAGGAACATCTTTCATATAACCGGAATATTCAGACATACTTAGCTTAGAAATATCAGGCACATTTGTCAAAGGGGCCGAGGAAAATCCAAGTTCATTAGGTCTAGGACGAAAACCATAATTTTGATGAGAATTGGGAGGTGATGTAAAATCAGCTACAAAGGGCTGTTGTTGTATGGAGAGGATATTAGGCCTCAATGGCTGCATAAATCCATTCTGCGAAGAACCAGAAATATCTTGTGGAAACCTAGCTGTAGGGTCAACACCTCCAAAAAACTCATGAGGGGCTTTCTTAAACTGCTTTCCTTGCGTATATTCCTGTTGACTTGAGTTATCGTAGCTCTTACTTTCTTGTATCCCAAACGAGCCACTCGAGGGTCTTGAAAGACTACGACCATATTTCCCTTTGTTTCTCATATCACCAACCTTTCCACCAGGAGATGAATTCAGATTTCCTACGGCAAAGCCTTCAGAACTGAAAACCGGTGGATGAACAAATTGACTAGATTCAGAATTCCTACTTTGTGAAGTAACAGCAGCAAGTTGCGACGATTCAGTACTTGTAAGCGGAGCTCCCCCGGCAGATAAGCTAGTCCAAAGCCACACACTCCTTGCAGCAGCAATGAGTGGTGCAGAAGCTTTATGTGGCTGTGCCAAAAGTATATTATACCTCCGCATACGTAGTTGATGTAAAGCATTAGAAAAATCTCGGTCACCGGAAATAAGCAAATAGTTCGCCGGTGCAGGGTTGTCCACTGCCCAGAATAGCATATCTACTAGAATTTTCTTGTCACTCGCATCTTTAACACCTGCTCACCAATCATAACTTACAAAGTCATCAATCAGGACTCTTTTCTTATCCAAATATCAACCTATACATTAACCAACTAGAATATAAAAACAATAAAACGTCCAGAAGATCAACAAATACAGTTTATTCCAGAAAATAATCAGATCAAGAAATAGAGAACCAGATCACATTCCAGAAAAGAAATACAGTTCATGCAGTAACCCCAAACCCTAGAAATGATCAAAACTCATAACGAAAATCAGCAATACACTATAACCAAAACAAACAAAAAAAGTACCGGCTGGGACGTGATTGAGTGCGATGCCGGTGCTAGAGAGCGCTCGCTGGACCGGCTCCGGAATACGGTTCGTGTCGCCGTAGGCGGAGATGGAGACGGGGCCACAATAGTTAATTTTGGCCAAAGCGGAGCTTATATTCTGGGCGATTGTGTGGGGATCGCACACTTTAGGCACTTGACAGTTCTCTATATCCCACCAAACCGAAGTCTTCGCCGAAACGTACTGCGTCTCCGCCACCGCAGTGGTTGTGGTGGTCCCTCCGTTCACATCTCCGACCATGGTTACACTTTCAGCGGTTAACGAGCCACACTTAGCATCTATGGGCGAATAACGCTAATTAGCATCTATGGGCGAATAACGTGTCGATCCAACCTTTGGTTTGTCAGACTTCTTTACTTTCGTCCTTCTCAGTCGCTGCAAGTCTTCAAGTGGCTCGTCTAGTGTAGCTAGTTGGGATAGATTTTTACAGTTTTGCCCCCAGCGTACCGAAAGATCCAAAGTTGTACTAAGTGATTTGATAATAAGAAAATTAGGCAATAAGGAAATAAGGATGGTCCACAATTTAGGTGATCAAAATTGGAAATTCATATTCATAATTATTACTCTTCATTGCCGGTCCGTTCACTTACTGTCTGTTTGATTAATATCTTTAATATACAGAGACGGGATAAGACGGAACAGAACAAGAATTGAAGATAATGAGATGTTTGGTTATGGTAGACAGAACAGAGAAAATTGTCTTCGTCCTGATGATAGAAATATGTTTGGTTGTAGGGACAGAACAAAAAATAATATTAATGACAAAAATGTCCCTGTATAATATGAAGAGTAGATGTGATTCATTGATCATTTTATAATTGTATCAATATTTATTTTACAATATTTAATTATGTTATTATTAACTTGTAACTCTAATAAAA
>JANSVA010000009.1:26316116-26333502 GCA_025504915.1 Erythroxylum reticulatum | reverse complement strand
ATATTTTGAGACTACTTATGATCTATTTAATCATAGGTTGTTTAATCGGTAGTCGTTGGATGTAACATGAAATATATGGAGATAGTTGAGTGATCAAGATAGGATTTATAACCCTAAAGTAATTAGAGAGAATATTTCATTATTCTTAATTAGTATTGATTCAAGAAATCCTTGGCCAAAGTGAAATGATGCTTTGTAAATAGTTTACAAATGTTATTAATTGATTCGATAGATAATTGTAGAGAACTAATATGATTAGACTCAAAATAGAGTAGACATTAAATTCAAGCTCTGTGTCTAATCGAAACAATGTATAATGAAAGAATTGAATTATACGGAAAAAAATTATGCACAAAAAGGTTAGTCAAAACTACTTTGACATTCCTAAATCTTTGGGTGGTCATGATGCGTTGCTAGATATCAATCTTGATCTATGATTATAAATTGTTTAGTTGGAGATATAATCATTCCCAACGTATTTAGAAACCTAATGGGTCTCACATATAGAATGGATTGAAGAGAGAAAAATTAATTAAATCAAGTTGGACTTGATTGTAAAGTTTGAAAAACTTTATGATTAAATATGAGATATTTAATAAATAAGGATCCATATAAGATATTTAATCTTGTATGGGCATAATTGGTATTTATTAGAATTATTTGTAATTCTAATTAAAGTTTAATTGAAATTAGAATTTAATTTTAATTAAATTACTAAAATGTCCAAAACTTATTATAAATAGGCTTAAGTTTTATGGAGCTAGCACTTCTTGCTTAACCCTCTGTATAAAAGTTACAGAGTTCTCTCAACCTGTTATGTAGATACCGTTAAAGGTCAAACATTTGTACGGCTACGGTGGTTAAGAAGGATCAGTTTCGGAAAAAGTTCAAGGGATACAACAAGACAAAGACTAAGCTTTGTAATAAGGTAAGAATTAAGTTTTCACTTTATTATGATTCTTGTTAATCATTTTATAGAATTAAATAAATCTTGATTTTTGGGAAATCAAAAATCACAAAAAGTTTCATGATTATTCCGTTGTGGTTAGAATCGGATCTCGACCCGGTTTTCTAAAAAAAGTTCCCTTTGTACATGATCAGAACTATCTTCTTCGTTGGATTGTTAATTGTGGTTGGAAATGGAATAGGATGTTGTTAGATGGCCCTAAATAGACTTAAAATAAATTGTTATGCTAAGAGTCGTGTATGTACATTTAGTGGTTGGTTGGATCCGGGTCTTTTCTTTTTGAAAATTATAAAAGCTCGTAATAGGCAAAAAAAAAAGGGGAACACAGCTGTAATACTACCTTGGACAGAAGTAGTGACTCTTAACTTCCATGAATAAGTTGTATTAATTTAGGCAAAATTGGACAAAATTATCTTCAGGAAAATTGCAGTTCGTCCTTTTAACTTTCCAACAGTATATTACATGAAATATTTGGACTTCGTATGAAAGAGATATGGTCTTTACACGATAACGTCATTGATGCTGGCAAAGGCTGTAGCGCTATCCCTGACATAAAATGTGTCCTAATTTCAACAATTAGACTATATTATTGAAGACAGAATTAGATAAAGTTGTCTTAATAAAAGTTACAGCTTATCCTTTTAGCTTTCCAATGGTATAAAGTTTGTAATTTTTAGACATCAGAATTGGAAGATATGATATTTTACAAGTTTTAATGTCACACTTTGAGTGCATAAGGGCGACCAATGGAACTCACCAAATTGGGTAAAACACGGGCAGTGGATTTTTATTGAACAACTAATCTAGAAGAATTTAAAATATGGTTAAGGAAGACAGAAAGGATATTGGAATAAATAGACTACAAAGATAATGAAAAGGTTGAATATGCTGCAAGCTTGCTACAGGGAGATGCCCTGCATTGGTAAGAAGGTGTACCAGGAAGTTGGATAAAACCACCAGTATTGACATAGAAGAACTTCCTAGCTGCTTATAGGAAGCAATATTAGTCTGATGTATATATCGAGCAGAAGCAAAGGGAGTTTCTGCGTCTCACCTAGAGGGAGATGACAGTGAGCACATATGAGCGCAAATTTACACAATTGTCCTGATATGTAGCTAAGATGATGAGGAGTGAAGCGGCTAAGTGTCATAGGTTTGAAGTGGGATTGCATTTAGCCATCAGAGAAAAAGTGGTGGCATAAAATTTCTGTGACTTTCAACAACTGCTAGAAGTTGCGTTAAGGGTCGAGAATGTGGAGAATATAAAGAACACAGTAAACAGAAAGAGAAAAGGAAGAGAGCAGTTCAGGAGGGAAGGTAGTGCTCCTATACTAGTGAGGAATGCTAAGGCTCTCCCCGTACAGTCTGAGGATAGAAGTAGTGGTGCAAGTAGGCCCAAACAGATGAGAACTATCTCTCATCAAGCCTCAATGACTAGAGGCAGTAGAAGGGGAGAGGGGGATAAGCCATCCATTCTCAAATGTGACCATTGTGGAAAATTCCATAAGGGGGAGTGCTATAAGCTAAGTGGAGCTTGTTTTAACTATAGGAAAAAAGGGCACATGACTATAGAGTGCCCGCAGTATGCAAGATGGGAAGGAACTCAGATGCAACCTCTAAAAAGAGTTGAGATTGTAGGAGTTAAGACTACAAATGAAGTGGGAAGTTCTACCGCAACCAAGAAAATGAATCCTCTAGGAAGACCGAGTGGGCAAGCACTAGCTAGAGTGTTTGCAATGATGAGAGAGGATGCAGAAGCAGCTCCAGAGGTTGTGAATGGTAGGTTAAATTGTTTAATGACGATATTATTTTTTTAACTGATCCAAGGTTTACTCATTCATTTATTTCATCAAGTAGGATTGTGCTTGTTAGAAGTTTGAGCCCATTAGATAGTCCTTTGATGGTTAGTACCCCAATTGGCCAATATATCATTATTAGTCAAGTTTACAGAGATTATGAAATATACATTGATAGAGAAAATTTTGTGTTGGATTTAATGCCATTAAAGATGGGGGATTAGATGTAATTTTAGGCATGGATATGTTAGAAAAATATAATGCCAATTTAGATTGCAAATAGAAGACAATAGAGTTTAAGTTGGACAAAGTTGGAAAGGTGGTGTTTGTAGGAGATAGGAAAGTAAGCCCACCTAGGATTATTTCAGCTCTAATAGCCGAGAAAATGATGAGGAAAGGATGTTAAACATTCTTAGCATATGTGGCAGACACGAAGGTAGATGGAGGAAGGTTAGAAGATATTCCTGTGGTCATGATATTTCCATATGTCTTTACAGAGGAATTAAGTTTCCCATCGAGCTTCTTCCAGGCACTGTACTAATATCAATTCCATCTTATAGAATGGCTCTGATAGAATTGAAGGAGCTTAAAAAGCAGTTAGAAGAGCTATTGGAGAAAGGTTATATTAGGAGTGGCTCTTTACCTTAGGGAGCTCCAGTTCTTTTTGTGAAGAAGAAAGATGGATCCTTGACAATGCGTGTGGACTACAGGAAGCTCAGTCATGTCACCATCAAGAATAGATATCCCTATGCATAGATGATTTGTTTGATCAATTATAAGGGGCAAAAGTCTTCTCCAAGATAGACTTAAAATTTGGTTACCACCAATTTAGAATAAAATAGTCTGATGTGTCAAAGTCTACCTTTAAAATACTATGGGCCTTTTGAGTTCTTGGTTATGCCATTTGGATTAACGAATGCCCCTGCAGCCTTTATGGACTTAATGAATAGAGTCTTCAAGCCTTTCTTAGACCAATTTATCATAGTTTTTATTGATGATATATTGGTTTATTCTAAGAGTGACAAAGAGCATGAAGAACATTTAAGGATTGCCATGGAGACATTGAGGAAGAAAGAGATGTATGTCAATTTCAATAAATGTGAATTTTGTCTAAGGAAAATGGTGTTTCTTGGATATGTAATTTCATAAAAATGGAGTACACATGGAGCCAAGAAAAATAGAAGCTGTAGTTAAATGGGAAGCACCCAAGAATATAGCAGAAGTGAGGAGTTTCTTGGGTTTAGCTGGTTATTACAGAAGATTTGTAGAAGGCTTTTTCATGAGTAGCCACACTCACCAAATTGACAAGGAAAAGTCAGAAGTTTATGTGGACAGAAGAATGTCAGAAGAGCTTTAAGGAATTGAAGAATAGGCTCACAACTGCACTAATTCTGACCTGGCCTTCTAGTAATGACGGATATATAGTATATAGTGATGCCTCAAGGGAGGGATTGAGATGTGTGTTGATACAAGAAGATAAAGTGATTGCCTATGCTTCTAAACAATTAAAACCTTATGAGATGAATTATCCCACACATGACTTGGAGCTGGCTGCCATAATTTTTGCATTGAAAATATAGAGACATTACTTATATAGAGTCACAACTAACGTATTTACAAACCACAAAAGTCTTAAATATTTGATGAGCCAAAAAGAGTTAAATCTAAGGCAAAGAAGGTGGTTAGAACTACTGGAAGATTATGACTTGATGATAGACTACTACCCAGGGAAAGCTAATGTAGTCGCGGATGCATTAAGTAGAAAATCTACCACGGCACACATGGAAGCAGTATACCTTCCTTTGTAAGGAACTAGCCAAGCATAAGGTGACATTGAGGCAAGTCGAATCTGATTGTATATTGGTTAATTTTAGAATAAGGCCAGTGTTTAATAAGAAGATTAAGTAATTACAGGAGCAAGATGAGTACTTAAGCAAGCTCAGAGAAGAAATTAAAATTGGTAAGCCCTCTGAAATAGAGATAAGAGATGATGGATTGATGGTGGTAGGCAACATATTATATATTCCAGACATGAGATGAAGGATGAAATTCTTGATGAGGCATACAATGCTCCACATGAAATGCACCCAGGGAGTACAAGAATTGTAGAGATTTAAAAGAGCACTTCTAGTTGAGAGGAATGAAGAAAGATGTTGCAGAGTATGCTAGAAAATGCTTAGTGTGACAACAAGTTAAAGCAGAACATCAAGCACCTACCAGCAACCTTAAACCTTTGTCTATTTCTGAATGGAAGTGGGAGAAGATTACAATGGATTTCTTAATGGGATTACCAAGGACCAGCAGGAAGCATGACACAATATGGATGATTGTCGATAGGCTAACTAACTCAACATATTTCTTGCTAATTAAACAAATAGATTCTTTGAATTCCTTAGCCAAGAAATACATAGATGAATTAATCAGACTTTATAGGATTCCAAGTTCTACAATCTCGGATAGAGATCCCAGATTCACCTCCAAATTTTGGGAAAGATTACAAGAGGCTTTAGGAACTAAGTTACATTTTAGCACAGCTTTCCATCCACAGACTGATGGCTAATCAAAGAGGATAATATAAACATTGGAGGCAATGTTAAGAGCTTGTTTTACGAATTTCAAAGGCTCATGGAATGATCATCTACCTTTAATTGAGTTTGCTTATAATAATTCTTACCACTTAAGAATTCAAATGGTACCTTATGAAGACTTGTATGGTAGGAGGTGCATAACTCCTATTTATTAGGATAAGGAAGGTGAAAGGGGACTTTTATGACCTGAGTTGGTACTAGATATATTGAAAAGATTAAATTGGAGAAGTAGAGACTTAAGACAGCTCAAGATTGGATGAAAAGCTATACGGATGTGCATAGAATGGAGATGAAATATGAAGATAGAGATAAAGTATTTCTTAGAGCCTCTCCATAGAAAGAAGTCTTAAGATTTGGTAAAAAGGGCAACCTCAGTCCTAGATACATAGGCCCTTATGGGATTATTGAGAAAATTGGGCCTTTAGCCTACAAGTTAGCCTTGCCACCAGAATTATCTAAGATTCACAATGTCTTTCATGTATCAATGTTCAGAAGATATAGATAAGATCCTTCACACATATTCCAACCTTTAGAAATTCAATTAAAGGAGGATTTGACTTATGAAGAACAATCAGTAGAGATTCTAGATTCAAAGGAAAAGGTCTTGAGAAACAAGACTGTAAAGCTAGTTAAAGTCTTATGGAAGAACCATGCAAGAGAGGAGGCAACATGGGAGCCTTTGGAAGCTATGCAAATTTTTCTTAAAATTTAGTCCATTAATTTATCAAGCATGAATAGAAATTAGAATTATTAAATAGAAATGTTAGAATTAAGTTAGCGTGTAATAGACATAAGAGAATAAAAGAACAAGTAGACATTATATTAAATGTGCAAGGATAAACTTGGAAGGACAAAAAGTGATCTTAAATAAATGGGAAAAGAAATGAATAAGAGGAAGTTAAAAGTGCGTGAAGTGTGTTGGAGAAGCTAGGAAGGAAAAAAATGTAGAAAGAAAAGGGAGAAAGAAGAAGAAGGAAGAGGATTCAGTTGAGCTTTAGGTAACCTTCATCTTTTCTTCTTGCTTTGGTAAAAAAAAGGAACTAGAGAAAATGATTTTCTTGTGCTGGAAATAAAGGGAGAGAGAAGAGGATCGAGAAACCCATTTTTTATTTTCATAGATTTTTAACTAGATCTTAGTTATTCTAGCCTAGATAAACCATGGGTAGACTAAGTCTAAACTCAATTTTTTATTATTAAAGCTTTATGGATTTTCTATTTGTATATTGGTTTGAAGGAAAATTTATTTGTTTAAAGGAAACCAAGAAAATTAAATGTAAGAACAAGAGGAAGGGAAACTTGAGTTTGGATTTACAGGCAATTAGGTGGGTAATATGTTTATAGTTATTGTGGATGATGGGCTGATTTCTTGCCTGCTTGCATGTTGAATTATTGCGATTATTGAAAATGCTCTATGATTTATTATCATGTTATGCCTTGAAAGATGTTACAAGATTTTGTATTAATGAAAAGAGGAAAAAGCACAAGATGCTTGAAAGTATGAATATGTGATGAAATGAATTAAGCATCAAAATTTGCTTGTGTTTGGGCAAGAGAGATACCATTTTGTTCATCACATGTACATTGACATAAAGCATTCTCTCGGCTGCTTGCTTGTGGTACGTGAGCTCCTAAGAAATGAACTCATTTAGTTTATGGTGTAAACTTTGGTTTTTCCATTTCAATCCATGGGACTCTCCATCCATTATGTTTGTGCATTTAATTTTGATTTGTCGAGTATGCTACACAATTGAGTGTTATGTTTTGATGGTTAAATATATATGATATGCTTTATGTGATAACATCCTTAACTATGAGTCTTTAAGCTATATAGCCAATACTTCCAAATACTCTTAAGTGCGAAATACTTGGCCTCCTCCCACTTCATGCTTCTTGTGGATTCATTTGCATTAGACTATTTATGGGACTACGATCATTCAAATACACTGCAAATGCTACTGCTTCAGCCCAAAACTTGTTTGGCATTCTCTTACTCTTCAACATACTACGAGTCATGTCAAGAATAGTTCCATTTTTACGTTCCATAACTCCATTTTGCTGAGGTGATCTAGGAACCATCAAAGAATGTCAAATACCAAGATACTCATATAATTGATTAAATTTATTCAACATAAATTCACCTCCTCGATTAATCTGAATTGCTTTAATTAGATAACCACTTTCATTCTCAACTCAAGCTTTAAATTTCTTAAACACTTCATGTAACATCTCATTCTCATACTAAGGGTTAGAGCCTTATATTTCTGTAATAGAGAAAATAGCAATGAGAGATTAGAAAAATGCATTTGATGCTCATGCATAATGTTAACATACAAACATAATTTGATTATTGCACATATTACAATAAACTGTACATGCATTAATTGGCATATTTTTTTGGTATAATTGAATTGTAAATGTGATTATATTGAGAACTGTGATTTAATTGTGCTAAAAATTG
This sequence comes from Erythroxylum reticulatum, assembly GCA_025504915.1. Lineage (NCBI taxonomy): Eukaryota > Viridiplantae > Streptophyta > Magnoliopsida > Malpighiales > Erythroxylaceae > Erythroxylum > Erythroxylum reticulatum. The sequence goes on along the minus strand of JANSVA010000009.1, from coordinate 26,325,693 downwards.
ATTTGGAGAGTATATTTATTTACTTAGAATTGTTAATGAAATATGTGAATTTTCCAAAATTAAGGGTATTTCTATACTAGAAAAAATGACAAGTGGCAAGTCAGTTGATAAATGAAAATAGAAATAAGAGTCAAATGATATTGAAGATTTTTATAGATGTCTTTAGAATTCATGAGAAAATGTCATTGAAAAATAGAGACAATTGGAGTAAAATTTAGAGTTGATTGAACTAGTTAAATGAGGACCTAGTTTAAAGCCTTAGGAATTGAACAAATGGGCAAGTGACAAATGTCACTTGCCAAGCTAAGTCTTAAAGCCACGTTTCTTTTAAACTTGAAAGACTAAGTTACTATTTGTTCTTGTCTTAAAATATCTTCTTCGTGGCTTTCTTCTTGAAACTTCTTCTTCTTCACGAATTTCTCACCAAAGTTACACCTTCCTTTCAACTATCTTTTACTACTCCCATTTCGTTCTCTCTTTCTTTTTCCACAAGAAAACCTAACCCAATCCACCTTCAAGATGATGTACGTGGGTTGTATGAGAAATTAGGGCTTCATGATGTTTTAAAAAATTTAGAGTTTTAGCAAGTAAGTATCATGTTAAATCCTTATGAGTGGTTAACATATGATATAAATATGGTGATTACTTGACATTACATGATCATGAGAAAATGGTCATTTTCATGTATACCGTGGATATATGGATGTCTTATTTGTGCGATTTGATGATCAATATGTCTTAAGATGGTGTTGAAATAATTTTTGAGTTTGAAAGATCAATGAAAATGTGTATGAAAAAAGTGCAAAAAATATATATATATATATATAATAGGTGAATTCTTTAGGTATTTTAGAGATTTGTTAAAATGAGTTTAGAGTTAAGGAAATGGTGTAAGGTGATGTCGTGATATGAGAAAGAGTGATTAAAAGGATAGTTAGAGAAGATAACGAAGAATGTGCAGAAAATGGAAAATGCAGAAAAATGAAGAAGTAGAGAAGCTAGGATGAACATTCGTATATGAATGTTTTGTTTTCAATATTTATGAGTAATAATGGATTTTGATTTGTTTGTGAATGATGATGAGTTGAGAATGAAGAGGAAATGAAGTAGAAAAGATGCTTTATGCATAAGATGTGTTAGATGTAAAATGTAGGAGTTAAAAATCTAGAAAAAGTGAAAGAAGAATTTCTGGAGTATGATAACTATAATGTTCTCACTGAATATGCATCTGTATTTTAGCTATATCTTGATCTGTATACATCCAAATATGATGATTTTAATTTTAGATTAAATTACAGACGTGTGGCTATTTTTTTTATAGAGTAATCAATTTCAAACTCTATCTCTAAGAGTTTCAAATTTTGGATTGAAGTCAAGTATTATGTACTATTGTGGTTTGGGAACAGTCTATAGTTCTTTTAGTATAACTTACAGAATACCAAACCAACTTGCACGAAATTAGTTTCATTAGAAACTTAAGAGATAAAGGAACAATTGTTTAAAATAATGTTTGGCCTAAATCCTTCACTTTCATTGTCAAAAATGACCGTATTAAAGTAACCCAAAAGTTTGTTTGGGAAGAGAGGAAGAAGAAACGAAATCAGATGCTTTAGAGGAGAAGAAGAAAAGCACACGATTTTCTGAAGAGTTTGAGAGTGCACGATCGTGACTTTTCTAAAGAGTTTGAGAGTCACGATTTGCATAATCGTGACATTTAGAACTCACGATCGTGACATTTGAAATGCATTAAGAGCACGATCATGAATTTTATGGTTACTGATGGGAGACAGATGCAAACACCCTTTGATCCTTTGACTATAACTTCTTCTCCTGACCTCCAAATGACATGAGATTTAAACCAATAAATTCAAAACACGTTGTTCTACATCTCCACCAAAAATTATAGCAATCTTAAATCATATGGAAGAGATCAATGGATGAATTTGGAGAAAAATTGATGAGGAGTTCTGGAATTTCTTAACTGGAGAAATATATTTTTAATTCTGTCTCTAGAATTCCAGATCTGAAGTGAAGTTGAGTATAGAGTACTATTTCAGTTTAAGAACAGTACGAAATATTCAGAGTGTAACTTTCAGAATATTAAATCAAATTGTATGATCTTGTTGTCATTAGAAACTTAAGAAATAGGAGAACAATCTTTTAGATGGAAGAGTTGCCAAATTACTTGATTTTCCTTCTTAAAATGTTTATGAAAAATTGACCCGAAGGTTTGGAATTTTAGAGATATTATAAGAGTTTGGATCTTGTATGATCATATAATGTTAGAATAACATTAGTGAATGAATTGTTAATCTCAAAGTACCAAAGGCATGAACATAATGGGAATGAAAGATGTTCATATGATTGTAGTTGTGATTCAAAGGAGATGAGTAATGGGTATCAAGTAAAAGTGAACAAGAATTTGATATTATGAGAACAAATAATGCTAAAAATGAGAATGTGATTAAGTTGTGAAATTTGATAATATACCCAGGATTGTCATTGAGCTTGCATTGTACATAATCAATATACACAATTGTGCATAAATGAATACTTATAATTGTCCTAAGTTATTAATGTGTGTGTGCAATGTGTGTATTGTATAATGTTGATGTGCAGGATAAACGTCCGCATCTAGAAGTTTCCAAATCATGGAAGCTAATGATAATCTAGAGTGTACTGTGAGTTGACCTAGATGGTCTTATATAGCTCGGTATCCACAAAGATATGAGCTAGTGAAAAGGCACTAAGTCATAACAAAGTAATAAATGAAAGTGAGTCTCATGTACATTGCATTTATAATTGATATATATGTTTTAAATGATCAAAATGATCTGTTTATATGGTCTAAATGTGATATGTGATATGTGAAGTAAGTGGTATGTGATGCTACATGATAAATGAAGTGATGTGAATTATGTGAATATATGATGTGAGGTGTTATATGATTTGAGTGAGCCATCGAGGATAGTTACTTACTGAGTTCGTAAAACTCACCCAAAATTTGCAATAATTTTCAGGCTCAGAAGAGTTACTCCGTTAGGCAAACGGGAGTATAGTCACTACATCCAAGTAAGAGATAGAGGTCGAGATTAGTTTGCATTTGCATAGAATTTTCCATTAATTTTTGTATTAAAGAATGTATTCCGAAATTATTGTACAATGTGCATGCGAATGCAATAATATTATAATGACATTATGATTGTAAGTGTTTTGTATCTATAATGGGCCCTAGTAATTAATGAAATTCTGATGATTTGAAAAATGTTGTTAAAACTTATGAATGGAAATGTTTAAGAAAAAAAGAAAGTGGGCCTGATTTGATTTTTTTTTCCGCATACGGTATGATAAATTTGAAAATTTTGTACTAAGTTTTAAGTGTTTGACTATTTTAGCATGCCGCCCTTGTAGGATATATACTTGCACATCACTCAAGATGTCGGGTACATGTCTTGTGAGAATGGGGCGCTACACTTCAAATGCTTTAGATTTTCTTCAAAAAGTAAACCCAAGTCCTACGAGTATAATCATTAATAAATAATAGAAAGTACTTGTTCTTTCTATATGAACTTGGTGCATAGGACCACATATATCAGCGTACACCAATTCGAGTGGTTGTGTAGCTCGAGATAGAAACTCCTTTCTTAGACTGCTTACCATACATACAATCTTCACAAATTTGATCAGCATGACTTATAAAAGGCAAGCCATGTATCATCCTTTTCTTATATAATAGCTCCAATCCACCGAAATTCAAATGGCCCAGCCTAAGATGCCATAACCATAACGAATCATTCATAGTAGCTTTTAAACATATGGGACTATCGTTATTGATCTTCAGTATGAACATCTTGCTCTTCGATATTGGCACTTTTGCAATCAATCTCCCTTTTCCATTTTGCATGACCAATCCACTCTTTCTTATCTGTATTTCATAGCCTTTCTCCAAAACTTATGCAATACTTAATAAATTTGTTTTCAAAGCAGGAACTTAATAAACATGAGATATAAACTGATGATATCCATTCTTTAATTTAATCAAAATTTCTCCTTTACCTTTGATTGGAACTTTAGTTTTATCACCAAAAGAAATATTGCCTTTAACAAATTCATCAAGACTACAAAATAAATCTTTATTACCAGTCATATGATTGCTGGCTCCTGAGTGGAGATACCAAGAGTCCTCACTCCTTTCTTTGTCACCATTGCACATTAATAACGAGGCAGATGCTTCATTATCTTCTTCTTCAACCTCAACATAATTTGCATTTTCTTCATCATTTGAATTCCATCTACATAATCTTTTGCAATTGTAACATTATATATTGGATCTTTGACCATGAACTTATTGAAATGATCCACCTCTACCACGTCTTCTTAGATATTGTTCCTAAAAATCTAACTCTTTGTTGTCATTCAAATTATTTCTACCTCTTCTATCTCTTTCACGATTCCATGATTCCAACCTCAACCATAACCTCTACCTCCACATCCTCTACTACATCCTTGATGTTGAATGTCTTCTTTTTCATTTAAATTCAACTTCACCTGCAACTCTTAGGCATCTAGTTCTTCTATTTTCTTCAATCTCTTTTCATGAGCTTGTAACGAACCTAAAAGGTGATCTATAGACAGCGAATCCAAATCCCTTAACTCTTTAATGGCAATCACAATGTAATCAAATTTTAAAATTAGCCATCGAAGAATTTTTTCAATCATTCGAACATCTTCCATCGGCTCTCATTATCTCTTTAATTGATTCATAATAGTCAAGACTCTGCCAAAATACTCTTCTATATATTCAGAATCCTTTATTTTGAGATTTTCATAGTACATCTCAAAGTCTGCAGACATACTTTAATTACTTTTTCTTTTCCTTTAAAACAATTATGTAAAATCTCCCATGCTTCTCTTGCCGTAGTTGCAGTAAATACCTTTTCAAACATATTTTTATCTAAGTACATATGAATAAGAGTGTGGGACATTGAAAAAAAATGCTACAATCATTTGGAACGTGAAGAAGGGTTAACGATAATATAAAAGCAAGTGCTTTTATTCTGATACGCCAGTTGTCGTAATTCTCTTTTTTAAGTTTCAAAAATTGAAACGGTAACATTCCATTCATCTTATGTTGTGGAGATCTACAGCCCAATAGTCAAGACACGTCCCTTTACTCTAGATCTCAAAGAGATGGATGGTGGAAAACTGAGTTCTAGCTCTGATACCACTTTGTTGGACAGTAAAAAATACAGAAAAGGCAAAAGACACAAAGGAATAGAGGCTAAATAATCTTCTGTATTATTAGGTAAAGTGCTATCAAATAAAACATGAAATATGCCTATATAAATATAGGTTTATAAAACCAATTATTGAAAAACTAAACTATTACTGTTTAATTTAAACAATGTGACTAACAACTAATAACTCGAATTAGGACTCTAATAATAACTCCAACTAAGACTCTAACAATCATAATTCAAATTTATTATCTAACACCTAACCCTAAGCTTCACTTAACTTTGGTGCAGCCTACAAAATACAAATTCGATTAACCAACAAGGATACGAGAATTTAAAAAAAGGAAAGAAGAAAAGGAAGAAAGTTTTGTTCATTTCAATAGATTTTATCACATAATATTAGCACTAGACATGTCATAATAAGCAGAAGAATACCCATGTTACCAGACTCCGTTGTCCTCGAGGTAATGTGTATGTTGTGAAAATCGGGTAATTTTTTCCTCTAAGGTAAACAACTAGTGAAGTGAACCAATTCGGTAATACCCAGGAAAGACTGTCAAACGAACTTTTGAGATAATATTACCATTCCACGTAAAATCACAGGAAAGGGCGGAGGGGTCACAAACGGTCCCACTTAAAACCTGTCCTCTTAGAAAAAAATTACGTGCATGGTGTATTTATCACAACCTAACCCATATATACACACAAACAGTAAATACACACAAATAAATTGAACACAACATTAAAAGTATACCCAACAAATAATATTGAATACTGTACTACAACTTGAAAAAGACATAAAAGAAATAAGAAAAGAACGCACCCAGAAAATTTGATAACGAAGTTCAGCCAATTATGCCTACGTCTCCAGAGCACCACTCAAATGGCCCGCTTGTATTTAATGTAGGAGAAGAGATACAAATTTTGGGATGTTTTCAATAGAAGGGGAGAGTTCCTTTTTATAACTACCAACCTCCCCTCCAAACTCATAAACTTCCGATGTAGGAGAGCTCCTATTTATAACTACCAACTTCCCACCCAAACCCATAAACTTTCGATGTGGGATTGAAAAGGTGTCAAATAGTAATAAATCTCCACCTTAGCACAATTTCTTATCCCACTAAATATAAATATTTTCAATCAAACAAATAATAAAAGCAGTCTTCTTGATGCTTCCAAATTTGCGTTGTCATGTGCCGACTCAAATGTGCAAGATATTGACTAAGTCTAAACAATATTCAAACTTGGCTCTTGTAACCACCTTGGTCAGCATATCTGTAGGATTCTTTGTAGTATGAATCTTTTGAATAAGTATCTCCTCTTCTTCTAGAATTTATCGCACAAAGTGATAGCGAACATCAATGTGCTTCATCCTTGCATGAAAGACTTGATTATTTGCTAAATGAATGGCACCCTGATTGTCAGTATATACCTTAAGTTATTTCTGACCAACTCCCAAGTCTTTAAGCAACCTATGAAGCCAAATTGTCTCTTTTACAGCTTTTGTAATAGCCATATACTCTGCCTCTGTTGTAGATAAAACCACTATTGACTACAAAGTAGACTTCCAACTAACTGGCACGTTTGCTAAAGTTAACAAATAGCCACTTGTAGACTGTCACTTATCTAAGTCACCTGCATAGTCAGAATCGCAATATCTAACTACGTGTTGACCAAGTAATTCATCCTGCTCAAATGCTAAACCATCATCTACGGTATCTAGGATATACCGTGAAATCCATTTCACAGCTTGCCAATAAACTTTACTCGGATCATGCATGTACCTGCTGACAACACTATCAGCTTATGAAATATCTGGTTTTGCACACACCATTGCATACATCAAGCTTCCAACTGCATTAGCATATGAGATCTTTTCCATGTATTCTCGCTCTTCATATGACTTTGGAGATAACTGGCTACTTAGTTTCAAATGAGGAGCAAGTGGGATACTAACAGGTTTTGAGTCTTCATGTATATCAAAACGTTGTAATACCTTTTTCAAATACTACTTCTGCGACAACCAAAGCTTGCCTCTCTCTCTGTCCCTACTTATCTCTATGCCAAGAATTTTCTTGGCTTCCCCCAAATCCTTCATCTCGAACTCTTTACTCAACTTAGCCTTTAATATGTCAATTTTACTTTGGCTCAACATATAACAGTAGGTAGATGTAGGACCCATCTTAAAGTCTGCACAAATACACACAATGATTGTATTTACTTTTTGTGTATTTCTGACCTTCATAAACTTGTCAAATCATTTGTACCACTACCTTGGAGATTGCTTTAGTCCATACAATGATTTGTTTAGATTGCAAACCTAATTTTCTTTACCAACAACCTGGTATCCATCTGGCTGAGACATATAAATTTCCTTCTTCAATTCACCGTGTAAGAATGCAGTCTTCACATCAAGTTGAGCTAGCTCCAAATTTAACTGCGCTACCAAGGCCAAAAAAATTCTAATAGAAGAATGTTTAACAATTGGGTTAAATACCTCATTATAATCAATTCCTTCCTTTTGAGTGTATCCTTTAGCCACTAACCTTGCCTTGTAGCGAATATCATCTTTGTCAGGAAATCCTTCTTTCTTTGCAAATACTCATTTGCATCCAATTGCCTTCTTTCCCTTCGGTAGTTGTGTCAGCTTCCATATCTTGTTCTTCTTAAGAGATTGCATTTCCTTTTCTATTGCACCTACCTATCTGCCACTTTTTGAACTTCAAATTGTTTCTGGGAAAGTAGATGGAACATCATCAATAATTGGAAGTGCATAAGCTACTATATCAATAAAACGAGCAGGTTTTTGAATTTCTCGTCTCCTCTTTCTAATAGCAATTGACTCTGATTACTGCAGAGGTTCTTAGGTCAGAAACTCTTCCTCATCTGACTCTTCTTCTGCCATAAGAGAGTCAGTAGTAGTGCTTTTTGCTAGGATCACCACTGTTTGTTCAAACTCTACTTACTTCAGCATGCTCTCCACCTACTGGGAAGTACCATCAGTCCCTTCTAAAGTTACCTTATTTAACATGGAAGATTCATCAATGGTAACATCCCTGCTAACAATTGTCTTCTTTGACTCTAGACACTATAAACGATATCCCATATTTTCGGCATTGAAGCCCATAAATAGAGTCTTCTTTTCTCGTGAGTCCAACTTTGATTCCTTCACATAATAATATGCGGTAGAACCAAAAATACGCAAAAAATAGTAATTTGTTGCAGGTTTTCCGGACTATACCTCTAAAGGAGTCTTGCCACCTATAGCAGATGAAGGCAAGCGATTTACGAGATGTTGAGCGTATGTCACAGCCTCAGCCCAATGTCTTGTTCATACGCTTTGACACCCCATTCTATTGTGGTGTTTTTCTAACTGTGAAGTGCCGAACTATGCCACACTCTTGGCACACTTCCAAAAAATGATCACTTTTGTATTCTCCACCATTGTCTATTCGGAGAACTTTGATCTTCCTTCCCGTCTAGTTTTTAACTTGATCTTTCCATCCAAAGAAAACCCAAGAACATTATCTTTGTTCTTCATAGTAAACACCCACACTCTTCTGGAAAAATCATTAACAAAAGTGACAAAATAATGCCTACCTTCAGGTGACGGAGTCTTGGAAGGTCCCCATACATCTGAGTACACATAATCCAAAATTTCCTTAGTATTATAGATAGCAGTGCCAAATTCCCATAACACAATGCTCACAAAATTCTAATTTGCAAGTCTTAATACCTTTTAACAATCCTTGCTTGGCAAAGGTTTGCAAGGATTTTTCACCAGCATGTCCCAATCGCATATGCCATAGCTTTGTTGCCTCTACATCCTTCTTACTGCTTGAAGTTCCATATGCTACCATCCCAATCATTTTGCTACCTTGGTAATAATATAGATTGTCCTTCCTAATGCCTTTCAACATTACCAGTGTTCCTGAAGTTGCTTTAAGAATTTCATCTTGCATCATTACAACTAGGCCTTTTGATTCTAAAGTCCCCAAAGAGATGAGATTCTTCTTTAACTTCGGCAGGTACCGCACATCCCTCAAAATTCTGGTAGATCCATCATGATCCCGCAACTTGATTGAACATATGCCAGCTATTTTACATGGATTATCATTACCTATGTAAATGACCCCGCCATCGAGTTCTTCAAAATCAAAGAACCACTCCCGGATGGGAGACATATGGTAGGAGCAACCTAATTCCAAAATCCAGTCATCTAAAGGTGAAACCATCAAAAAGATATCTGATTCCGTGTTACTTTTGTTAGAGTAGTGCCCTAAAGGCAATCCCCTTTAGCGCATTTTGTTCATAGTCATGTACAGACTTTATGAATAAAT
>JANSVA010000009.1:26291189-26309424 GCA_025504915.1 Erythroxylum reticulatum | reverse complement strand
TTATATATTATTCTTACTTCCTTTTGCGGTGGGGTATATTAGTTTCAACTTTCAAGGATTTCTTATGATAGTACGTGCGGGAAACGTAAGAGACACGGGTTAGGAGGGATGCCTTCAGATCACGTGAATGGAATTTTGTGATGAAATGATGATGAAAAAATGTCAACATCATTTCATCACAAAAATGAAAATTGGTTCTCACAAAAACTATTATCACTAACGTGTTTACTATTATCACAAATAAAACTATAAATTCATCAACAGAATTACATTAGCTGTAAAAGAAATTTGCATCAGTGGCTATATTGTCCAACAGATTTCGTCACAAGTATGAAAGTTATATGTTACGATAATGTTGTCACTAAATAAAGAATATATGTTAGAATAAATTTAACACTAATGCTTTATCATATACATCTTATATGTGTAACAAATCTTCACTAGAAAACTCAATGACTAAAGAAGCCGAGTAGGCATCAATGTATCTTTTCACTTACAATAGAAAATTGCAAAATGATAGAAGGTAACAAAAAGAAAGATGTCTTGAAATTAACAGCGAATGTGGAATCATTTAAAGAGCAGGCAATACCAAATTGAGAGCACAAGAAGAGGGATCAAAGTCAGATGGAAGCGAATAGGAAGATTTCTTAAAACTCATGTCGAACATTAATGTTTCAACCTACAATATGTAATTTTGTTACAAAGGAAACAGAGAATGAAACCAAATTGAACTTCAGAAAGTTAAATCATATACCTCTTCAGCGCTTCCTCTACCGTGATCACCATTTAGGGTTTGTCCACGGTCGTCCATAACAAGAAGGAAAGTGTTTTCATGCAAGCCACCTGAACTAGACTCACCATCTAGAATTCTGATAAGCTTCTGCAGTAGAATTTGTGGTAAAGCATTATCAAATAAGAATTAAGCATGCAGGAAAGATTAAAACCAACATACAAAGGCAGCTTAATAATGGATACAAACAAATATTTTGCCATTTGCAACTGATAAAATATTTTGCTATTTGCAAAACTCGTTAATCAAACAAGAGATACAAATATTTTGTTATTTGCAACTGATAAAATATGTCAATCATACCACACCAAGAAAATGGGCAATAAGAACATCCCAATCTTCTTGAAAAAGGGAAGGAAAAAGGTGTTCGATGCACCTATCATCAACCTAAAACAATAAGTTTTTAGCATATTAGAAATGTGAGGAATTGACAGTGAGAAAATAATACAGAAGCCAAAATGCAATATCGTATGAAGATCTTTAACATTAAAAGAAGGATAAGGATAAGATTTGTCAAAATGTTAAGGAAACAACTGAACCCATGTATCATCACCCATCATCACTACACGTTTCCCACTGAGAACCATCTGCAACAGGCAAAATCTTATGAAAATGATATTGGAGTAAGAACTTTCACTATTTGACAATAATTGAATCAATAATAAAGAAATCAAAATAAAATTTGGAGTGAAAATGAAAGATAGACTCAAATAATATCTGGGAAATGGGAATAGCAACAACAAAATTAAAAATAATGAAAAGAGACCTGTTGTATGAAGTTGTCTTCAATAATAGCAGGAGCACCAAAACTATTATCAACATCTATAAATGTCGGCAGTCCACCAGTAGTCAAGCCCCGGTATATTTAAAATAGCATATAAACACAATCAAAGTGGTACCAAAAAACATGAAAGTTTTTTTTAAGAATCACTGAATAATTAAGAACAAAAACTAGAAAAGTTAAAACACCAGTGAAGACCTTTAAACGTTGAAGACTAGTTGTAGGGGGTCTGCAATAGCTTTGAAAATATGTGAGGTCTAGCATATAACAAGCACAATAATACTCAAAACAAGAATCAATAGCCACGAATCAATTTTATTGAATAAAATCTAGAATTAAATCATGTAGAAATTCAAAAACTATATCTCATCTTTGAAACCCAATAAGAAATCTACTCACTCATACTCATGTTCAACAAAATAAATATCAAAACAAGGAGAATAGACATTAGAGGAGTAAGGAGTGAAGAGCTCTAGTGAATCTCAAACAAAAAATTCAAAAACCCAAGTCTAAAATTGGTGCTCGTAGCATTATTTTATCAATAGGAACTTGAGGTATTAAAATATTACCAATAACACTTTTAGCTGTAGGCTGTTACATGACAGTGGCCAATCCAAGGTCTCCAACTTTAACTTCTCCATGATTCCCGTTAACAAACACATTGTCACATTTTAAGTCCCTGTAAATGATGGGTGGATTATGGCCATGGAGATAGATTAATCCACGGAGAATTTGCCTTGCCCAGTTCTTTATTGCTTTCATATCAACATTTCTATGCTTCTTACGATATCTGATTACTAAAAGTAAGCCTTAGAATTAAAAAAACTGAGATAGTCGAAAAAGGAGAATCAAGAAAGCTCTAAAGAACATACTGCCATAGATTCCCATATGTAAAGAGCTCAGTAATCATGTTAACTGTTTCCTTCTTCTCATCCACCCATGAGTTATACAACTTGATGATGTTTTCATGCTTCAATGATCTTAGCAAATGAACTTCAGAGTATAGCTTCTCCAAATCTTCTGGGGTCTTCAAGACATCATCAATGCTCACTTGGTTCCATGCAACTTCTATGCCATCTACTTCATCAAATGCTTTGTAACTGCAAGAAGATAACAAGTAAAACAATTAGATTTATAGTGAAAACAATAATCTTCCTACAATCATATGGCTTGCTTGGAAGTACAAGTCATTAAGGAAGTTTATAAACTAAAAAAAGGCAATGTGTGAGAACTACACACAGTCTTGAAGGCACCCTTGCCCAACACTTCATGATACTGTACCACAAAAGGGGAACAAATGGAAATTAATGACTATACAAGAAAAAACAACCACTTCCACAAAGGAAAAAAAGAACAAAGTTTAACAAGCTTTCTTTAAACATCAATGCCAAATACTTGATAAATGACGAAGTTATCAAAACTAGGCCTTGTAATGCTCGCTTATAATGCAATATCAAGACGTTGACAAAGTTAAAGCAACATTTAGAAATAATCTTCAGAATCACAAGGCTCAATTACTTCCCTCAACCTAAGTGCTGCATAATTCTCCCCCAACCCATGGCATGTCCAAAACTCCAAATATATGGGAAATGGTTAAAGTCCAATCTCATAAAACTAGCAAATGAACCATTATAAAGTAAAAAAGACTGGGTGCTTATCTTAACAAAAATCAAATTTTTTTCAAGCCCCAATACATTTATTTTAATAGCATGTAACCAGGATGGCAATCCTATGCACATCAAATTAAACATGCTATAAACACAATGTAAACCAAATGAAAATTACAAACCAAGAGCATTATGAAAAGGGGTTGTGAAGTTGCCCGAACATATCTACCAGTAGGATCTTTTGCTACAAAATCGACCCCCGTATCAGGAGGCTGCATAGCCGAGCAAGTTCCATTATTCAAAGCCAACATAAATCTAGTTGTGTCCCCAACAACAACAGGTCTCATTCCTGCCAATTACCAAACACAAACAGGCTAATGAAAAAGGGACAAAACAGACTTGACAATAGCTACTTTGTGGTCCAAAAGACAACTACTTAGGACAACACATAAACGAAGAATCAAAGCAAGCGTCGCGAAAGACAAAGACAAAGACTTTGAGGTCTTTGCAAGGAGAAGGCTTTGGACGTGATGGAGAAGGAATCAAATGTCGAAATATGCAAAGGGACTCGGCATTCGACGATGATGTTCCCCCCTTTTGAGGCAATGAACCTAACCAATTCATAACCCCAAATCCTGCTCCTTTATGTCTCCCTTCCATTATCAAACCAAACCCAGTACAACCCAATCATCCATTATGGTCATCCTTATAATACAAAACAAATACCGACCCAGTATCAAGAATAAACCTACGAATCAAAAGACGTGAACTTTTCTACTATTTAGCTAGAAAAATTCTACCTTTTTAGAAATCCTAAGACCCTTTATGAGTTGTGGTTGATTGATGAAACATAAGAGATGGGATGAGAGTGAAACGAGAAAGTGGAAGTGGAGTTAGGCTACATAAATGAGGTTCAAAATTTGGAAGGAGAATTGGAAATTAGGTGTGCATAATATAAGGTAGAGACAAACACTCGTATGGTAAGTTATTAAGCTCTAAGAACTTCCATCTTTGTTATGTCTCGAAATAGATTGTGGTTGTTGATTCTGGATGCGGCGCTGCTTCTGTTCACCTCTTCCCTAGTTGGACAATATTTAGTAGACACTAACTAATTGAATTTTTATTCACAAAAGTTCTTGTCATAACAAGTACATAGGTTTTTAATAACAAAGCTTAGTGATAAAAGAAAATTTGACAATTTAATTATGAAGGTAATAAATTGTCACAATTCCTATTATATTAGTGACACAAAAATAAATCATCACAGTTAATCCAAACAATAGTATCAATCAATTGTTTTGTCATAACAAATCTTGTATCTGTGACAGAAATAATACTTAGGCACACAAAAATTGTCACTAAATTACAAATGATAGTGATCATAGTTATAGTTTGATGATTGTGAAAATATTAAGTAGACACTAATTAATTGAATATTTATTAACAAAAGTTTTTGTCACAATAAGTAAAATATTATGTGACGACAAACTGTTTCATCACAACAAGAAAAAATATTAGTAACCAAACTATATTTTGTTACAACAAATAAAAAATATTAGTTATCAACATATGTTTTATCACAATTACAATTAATTCTCGCCAAAATTATTTTGGCGCCAAATTTCATAAGCTTTTACTGACAAAACTTAGTGATAAAATAAAATTTAACACTATTAATATATTAATAGTAATAATTTAATTATGAAATATACTAAATTGCCACAATTATCATTGTATTAGTGACAAAAATATAAATCATCACAAATAATCCAAACAATAGGGTCAATCAATTTTCGTGGCACTAAAAAATATCGTATTTATGATAACAAAAATAGTTAGTTACAAAAAAATGTCATTAAATTACAAATAGTTGTGACCGTAGTTATAATTCGATTATTGTGACAATATGAAGTAGACACTAATTAATTGAATATTTATTGACAAAATTTTTGTCACAACAAGTAAAATATTGTGTGATGATTAACCATTTTGTAACAAGAAGAAAAAAATATTAGTGACCAAGCTATGTTATATTAGTTACTAACATTTGTTTTGTCACAATTACAATTTATTTCCGCCAAAATTATTTTGGCTCCAAATTATATAGGCTTTTAATAACAAAACTTAGTGATAAAAGAAAAATTGGCACTATTAATATATTAATAGTGACAACTTAATTGTGAAAGATACTAAATTGTCACAATTATTATTATATTAATGACAAATAATAGTGCCAATCAATTACCTGGTCACAAAAAAAACCTCGTATTTGTGACAAAACAAGAGTTAGTCATAAAAAAATTGTCACTAAATGTCTTAACTCTTGTAGTGGGGGTTCAAATTATAGTACTCAGGAAGTACGCAGAAGCAAAATAAGGTAGGTATTTTAGTAGATAAGGGACTTATGAACAGAGTAGTGGGGATCACAAGGGTCAATGATAGGATAATGGTGGCAAAATTTGTTTTAAGTAGCGTGGTTCTCAATGTAGTATATGTGTATACACATCAAACTAGTCCAGACAGACAACAAAAATGTAAATTCTAGGAGACGCTAGAGGGGGTACTTTTACAAATCTCTAATACTGAGCAGATCATCGTAGGAGGGGATTTTAATGGCATATAAGGGCAGCTTCAGACGGTTATACAGGAACTCACAGGGGCTTCAGACACGACACTAGAAATGATAGTGAGGTGGATTTATTAGACATGTCCATGGCATATGAGTTAGTAATAGTAAATTCCTTTTTTTAAGAAAAATGAAGAGCACTTGGTGACATTTTAGAGTAGCACAACCAAGATGCAAATTGATTATCTCCTTATCAGGATAAGCGACAGATCATGGTGCAAAGATTACAAAGTATTTCTAGTCGTATGCCTATCAACCTAACATAAATTGTTAGTTTTGGATCTAGGAATTAAGGGATGGAGAGCATAGCTATTTACCAAGCCATGCCGTAAAATCAGATGGGGGAGACTTAAAGGGGACATGGTAAAACAGTTTAGGACTCAGGTTAGGAATAATGCATCATAGGTTGTGAGCAGGGATGCGAATCGAATGTGGCAAGGAGTAGCCCCCGTAGTGAGGGAGACCACCACTAAAGTCTTAGAGGTTTCTAAAAGATAGGGAGGGGAGGATGGAATCCTAGTGGTGGTCAGACGAGGTCTAGGGGATGGTAAAGGCGAAAAAAAGAGCTTTTAAAGATCTACTAACAAGTGCAACAGAGGAGGAGCGAATGATTAATAGAGTGAGGTATAAACTGAAAAAACAGAAGGAAAAGAAGACTATCTTAGTGGATAAAGGAGACGCTTACGAGAATATGTACAGAAATTTGGATACGGTCAAAGGAGCACAAAGAATTTTTAGGATAGTGAGAAATAGGGCATGTGAGACGGTAGATTTCAACCAAGTTTGCTGTATACGTGACGAAGCAAGACAGGTACTCACAAATGCCCAAGCCATCAAGCAGAGATAGAAGAGATACTTTTATGGCCAATATAACGAAGACATATTGGTCAACATAGAGTTAGGGAAACCTCCCGTGTTGGGACTATGTCTAAACAGGTACTCATAGGGGATGATCACAAGGGGAGAAATTATAAAGGTTTTGAGGGGGATGGGAAGGAGAAGGGTCGTAGGACTGGATGACATCCCTATAGAGGTATGGAAGCAAATAGGAGCTATCGATATTGAGTGGTTAGTTCAGTTCTTTAATGTGACCTCGAGTCAGCCAAGATGCTAGATGAATGGAGATTGAGTAGGTTAATTCCCTTGTACAAGGCCAAAGGAGACATTCAACAATGCCAAAACTATCGAGGCATCAAATTACTGAGGCATACCATGAAGTTGTGGGAGAAAGTAATTGAAAAGAGAATCCGGAGAGCTGCTTCTATATCGGCCAACCAATTCGGATTTATGCCTAGTAGGTCCACGACAAAAGTAATACATCTACTTCGGAGACTAATGGAATGCTACAGGGAACGAAAACGGGATTTGCATATCGTTTTTGTAGATTTGTAAAAGACGTGTGACAAGGTTCCTAGAGAACTCTTATGGTGGTGTTTGGAGGCAAATGACATTCCTAGGACGTATATCAAAGTGATTAGGGATATGTATGAAGGAGCATTGACTAGCATAAGGACGATAAGAGGCGACACGGAAGTGTTCTCTATTAGTATTGGACTACACCAAGGCTCGGTTTTAAGTCCTTTTTTATTCACAATAGTATTAGATGAACTTACAAAACATATTCAAAGAGAGGTACCCTAGTGTATGTTATTTGTTGGTGATATTGTCCTGGTTGATAAGACCAAGGAGGGGGTCAATGCCAAGTTAGAACATTGGAGAGGAGCATTTTAGAATGAGCATGTCCAAGACGAAGTATTTAGAATACAACTTTTTGGGTAACCAGATGGTACAAAAGGCGGTGGTAGCGATTGAAACTGACATCATACCATAGAAATCAAGTTTTAAATACTTCGGATCCATCATTCAGAGAGATGGTAATATCGATAACGATATATTACATCGTATTAGATCTAGGTTGACTAAATGGCAAAGTGCATCAGGTGTTTTATGCGATAAAAAGGTCCCTATAAAACTCAAAGGGAAGTTCTATAAAATAATGATTCGGCCAACCATGTTATATAGGGCAGAGTGTTGACCTACTAAACGTAGACATTCGCGACAATTGTTGGTAGCAAAAATGCGTATGCTTAGGTGGATGCGTGACATTACCATAAGAGATAGAGTATGGAATCAGGTCATGAGAGACAGACTATAGGTGGCTAGTAGTGTCGACAAGTTGAGAGAGAAAAGGCTTAGGTAGTTTGGGCATGTGTGAAGGATGCCCTCTGATACTCCGGTACGACGCTGTGAGATAATAAACCTTAGTGGCTACAAAAGGAGGAAAGGAAGGCCTTACAAGACTTGGAGGGAAATGATCAAGAAAGATATGTCAGAGTTGGCCTCACTAAAGCAGTTGCTAGAATTAGGAAAGTCTAGCGTGATAGGATAAGGGTAAACGGCACCCTTTAGAGTCCTCGCGCCTCATACTTATCGCATAGGATGTACAACCCAATGACCTTTATACCTTTGTGAGTGGTAAGTTTTTGGTCAAGGCTTCAGGTCAGGTGTAGTTAGGGAAAGAGTCCCGCAATGGTTGCCTAAAACTGTAGGATTGTCATATCCTCAAGGTCACTCAGTGAAGACTCCTAGCGTGACTAGCGACAAAAAGAGCCAGTCTTTATAAGGTGTAAGGTACTAGCAGATCTGGTCAACCATCATGTATGTCCTATTTGTCTTGTATTGTAATTCTATTTACTTAAATATTTTGCGCGCCAGTATTTAGTTATTTCTTCTGATAAACTGCATCACTATTTTCCTGTTACATCTACATGTGGGTTTACTGAAAACAACCTCTCTACTATGTGAAGGTAAGGCTGCGTACTATCAGACTTCCCCAGATCCTGCTTCACTGCAGGACTTCGAACTGGGTGTGATGATGATGATATATATTTATTAGTTTACGTTTTATCTTAAATTTCTGAATCGAAGATTTGTTATTTTTATTATTTAGAATGGAATGGAACGTAACATGAAATTCTCCGCTTTCGTCATATTTCATTCCGTCTCATTATAAAATTTTCTTCCATACAATAGAAGTGTGTTATGTTCCATTATATTCTATTATAAAACTCTTAACTAAAGAGGCAATTTGGTTCGGTGTCACTGTACAATAGTTATTACATACGACTCGATTCTACTTTTTTTAATTATTTTATGTTTTTTAATCGAGATTTTTGGTTACATGCGAATCTAGCGCGTGATTGTAGGCTATTGGTTATATGGGCAGTAATTGAAAAGCGTACTGACAGGTCAGATTTCTTCTTTGTGTCTTCGTCTATTCTCAATTTCTAGATTTTTGTTGTATTCAATATGCGGAACTGGAAGCCTAAGCATTAAGCAACTTTGCTCTGTTTTCTTCTCGGAAAATCGTAAAAGGAATTAATAATATAATTGACTTAGCTGGAGAGGAAGCGTAGCCTGAATTAACATACTATTGACTGTGGTACTGTGATAAAATTGAGACGGCTGAATAATATTTTGATATTTTTAAGCGCAACATTTTATACCATAAAAAATGAAAGTTATATTTATTTCGCTATATTTATTATAATTCAGGAACCAAGCACATTCTTATTTTAAAAGTAGAGAATGTAAGTTATATTTATTTCTATTTATCACTATATTGATTATAATTCTGATTATCATTTCTCTAAGAAAAAAAGCACAATCTTCTTTTAAAATTTTTTAATGAAAATAGATTAATAAGAAAATTTTTTATTTCCAAATTCAATAAAAAGAACTTGTTTTTGGTTGTTTTAGTTTTTTAAACTATAAAAATCATAAAAAGTTGTTTTTGGCATTTTTAGTTTTTTAAACTATAAAAATCATAAAAAAGTGATTTTTGCTTTTTATAATCTATTTTACTGTCATAATATACATTATTAAATTATTAAATTATTAAATTTTTTAATTAAATTAAATAAATATAATTTAGTAATTATTAATAAATTTAATCAAATTTAAAATATCTTCTAAATATAAAAATTTATACATTTAAAATAATTATTAGTTTTTAAATTATTTATTTTAATACAATAAAATATTTTTATTAATTATATTTTATAAGATATTAAAATAATTTATTTAAGTAAATAATTTATCTTTAATTTTGTTTAATATATAACTATTATCAGTGATAGAAATCTAACAATATTAATATTAACAATGAAACAGGTTTTTGTTTTTATTTAAAAATAGAAAATTAAAATTAAAACTAAAACTAAAACTAAAACTAAAAATTACTGCAAAACAATAGAAATGAAATCAAACGTCCTAAGTAATTTATTTTGGTTCATAATAATTTTTATAATTAATTTAATTATATATTTTTATAATAAATAACTTTTAATTATTATTCTTTAAAATGTATCAATAAATTTCATAATTTATAAATTATATATTTTAAAATTTAACTAGTTGATATTTATTAATATATATAAGTCTTAGTGTATCTTTACTTTTTACCAATAATTTTTTTAAACAAGTTAAAAATAGGAAATACGATCTAGTCTGACTAAATTTAAATTTATAGATTTAAGTGGATGATCAAATAACGTGAATAAAATGATATTATTTTAATTTTATTTAATCAATTTTTACACTATGTGAACTTGAATTACAAAAAATTAAATTGAGACAAAACCACCGATTCTTATTCTTAAATAAGTAATAATTTACTCAAATTTATAAACTCTTAAATTAACAAAATTTTAAAAGTATTTGCAACCAACTAATTGTACATTTGTGACTTACAACGGTGTTGTAAAAAATTCAAATAGTACCGTTTATCATGCAAGTTTTGTTATTTATTCCAACTTTACTTGTAGTTTTCTTAAGAAAAGCATAAAGTTGGAAAGTTACGTGTCTTGGTTACAATTTATTAGCAAACCTAAACTTGTATATAGAAACAGAAAATTATATAAAAATGTCGAAGATTACCACAAGAACATAAAAAATTTACTAATGTCCGCAGCGTTTTGCTTGTTCACACATTGCTAGCAAATGGTACCCACGTAGCATGTAAAATCAAATACTATTTTTTTTATTCGAGTGTATTGTCACATAGAAATATTTTAATTTGTTTTTTCTTTAAATCGATAACTAAAGAATTAAAATGTGCAAAACAAATATATATATATATATAATTCAAACTTTAGCTCTTATACTTCAATTAGAGCTGATTTGCTTGGGTTAAATAGCGGTGACAAAGGGTTGAGAATCCAACCTCTTGGGAATTGGAGTTGGAAGGAAAGATGGTCTTGTTCTGTACTTAATCCCAATTCATCAATTATATGACTTCTGCATCAACTTGTTTACGAACAAGTGGTGTGCAATAACAAATGCATTATTTGCATGTTCCTTTCATTGCCAATTTCCTATTTTTTTTAGTATTAGCACACGAAACATCACCTGAACTCGATTGGGTTGCTGTCTTCTCGTACACATTTGTAAAGGAATAGGAGCCAGGCCAGTAATTACAATCTGTCTTCAGTTATTCCTTATATGCTTCACTCGGTTTCTTTTAAAGTAAAATTTGTAGGTTTTGGCTTTAAGGATTGATTCAAGTAACCTCTTAAATCATTTGACTTATAGTAAGGAGTGAGAGCATGACTAGATTTTGTAAATAATTAGTTGTCATATGGAGACAGTATCAAATGTATTAAGATTGCAATTATAGGCATGCCATTGGAGAGCATGTTCTGCTGCTTCATTTTGTCTGACAAACAAAATACCAAACCAGGAACTTCCCTGTCATTCTCTCTGACACATATGAATGAGCTCAAGATCTTTATTTTCCTTTTTGTATTGCAGAATGCAGACTCCGACTAGATTTAGAAGATTAGGGAAGTATGAAGTACGACTATATTTGAATAATTTTCAATTTATTGGTGAATGAATAATGATTGAAGGAGAAATGGGATGAACAAGGGCTCGTGACATGTGGGTGGTTGGAGCAAGGAAACGGCAGAAAGATCTCTTACCAATTTCATCGGGGGGATTCGTGGGCTCGTATGCTTAGGTTCAGATCCTTTATATTCGTTGTTATGTTTAGCTTTATTTAAATTTAACAAACATAACATATAAATTTAGCTTTATTTAAATTTAACAAACATAACATAGTAAATTAAATTTCTTTTAATTATTTCAATAAAATCCATTCTAACATTTTGCAGATCGAAGAAATCATGTGAATCAACTAAACGAAACACGTTAAGCTTGCCCTGGCTAGAAGTGATTGAAGAAGTGGCCTTCATATCACAACTGACATGGCCGGTGAAATGATCCAAATGCTTGTTAGAAATGATCGAAGAAGTGGCCTTCATATCACAACTGACATGGCCGGTGAAATCATCCAAATGCTTGTTGGGAATCCCGCAACTCGGTAATGTGGTCCAGGAAGATATTTAGACATATTTCATCTGAATTTGGTTTGGCATAAATTTAAAAGATTGCATAAAATCAGTACATTTTGTAAAATAAGATCCGAAAGATGTAAACGTACAGGGGCCGGTAGGACTTTACACCATATAAGTTCCTGCCACAATTTTCGCCGGTCACTTCTCTGTTCCCAATCTGACGCTGTCAAAGTCAACACTCTTTTCCTCCCTCCATGTCTCGTCATGTTCCGTGTAACCCAATCAAATCAAATCAAATAAACCACACTCAGTCGTTCACGGCCTCTTCTCTCCTCAGTCCTCAAACAAAGTTTTTCTACGTCTCATCTGTCCTTATCAAGAATTACGAGTACTCGACTTAACTGTTAGTCTGTGGCTCTCCTCCATACAAGAACCTACCCTGGTGACTAATCACTGCTCATTCTACTCTGCAGGATTCAGACGATCATTCTTCTGTAGATTCACATGTTACTACTCCTACTTTTTTATCTAAATGACAAAGTTCTGTGATCTTCTTACCGAATTAAGAACTTCCAATTGATTGAAAGGTTGTTTTAAAAACCAATTTAAGTATTTAAAAATTAAAGAAATTAATTGTTTCGCAATCTTTACTTAAACTTCTTTAACGCGAATAAACTTAAAAGCAAACAAATCGAAATAATAAAAATATCAGAAATTTGATAATGTAGTTTGACATATTCTGCCTATATTTGCGGGACTCACATCCAAATTAATACTTTCAGAAAAGTTCAATAGCTTTACACAAGATCTCCCTAAAGTAACACCGCTCGAACCTTGTAACTATCTCTCAACTTCACTTTTCGTGAAAAATTTTCACATCCGATAATATGACCGACTCGTGTTAATTTCGTCAGATGATTTTTCTAACCACTTTCACTCAACAATAATTTAATGAAAACAATTCAAGTATTTAATCTACTAAAAACTGAAAAACAAAATACTTGAGACAAGAGAGAGATTCCCCTCTGGTTTTATTTTCTCAAAATAATCCAGCCGAAACTCTTTACCATAGCTGATTCCTTCTTCACAACAACAAGTCACAATGTTTATTCAATTAATGATCAATATCCACATCACCATAGATAATAGTCACTGTGCTATAAATTCACACAATAGCCACAGTTCATCAAATAGCAGAGACTCACTTCAAGAATACTCAATGATCAAAATGTTTTCAACGCCAATCCTTGTTCTCAAATCCACTTAACCGTAGCTCATACACCAAAGACACATTATTCATTGTGTAGATTAAAACCACTGATCCTTCACCCAACTATCACAAACACGCACACATGTCTTCAGTTGTCACACCCACACCACTTGGTTTCATCCACTTTAGTGTTTCAATAGACTTCCACGACAACTAGGAGATGTCCACGTGTTTTGATAGACTTCAAAGATTCCACCGTAAATAGGAGATCTAGACAACATCGTATTTAAAATAGACTTCTACAATGATTAGGATATGTGCACAATACCTACTGTAGAGATTCCAACGTGAATGAAATCTTCAAGCAATAAGTGAGAGTCCTATTATAACACCACCATTTCAATTGCTTCATTAATATTTACTGCAACAACAACATCCCAAATACAATTCCATCCAATTTTACTCACGTGTCCAACCATATGATAATTCCTACTAGTTATATCCTATATGTTCAATTAAAATGTCAAACTAAATAAAAGATATATATAATATATCCTAATAATCTCCCCCTTTTTGACATTTTTGTCGCAACTCTAGAACTTCACATAAAGAAACATAATTGGACATAGAATGATGAAATCCGAAATTCTCAAAGCTCCCCCTCAATGTAATATTCAATTACATATTACTTAATCATAAGTCAACAAAAGCATAAAGAAGAGGAAAAAAATACAGACTTATCTCTCCCCCTTTGAAACAACACATGCCAAAAAGTCGAAATTAAGAAGCACCGGGGAAACAAAGAACTAGCTGCTTTAAATTACAAAGATCATCAGTAGCTATTTGAATAACACCTTCAATCATCTCAATTTCAGAAAATAGAGCTACATGAGGATTAATAGTAGATGTCCTCGTGGCATCCGAGGGACCCAAAGCGACATATGACAAATCCACCACCCATGATTGCCGAAAAATCTGGGGAGATATATTCATCAATGCCACCAACTGAAGCATGCTCGAATCAATCCTAAGAACTTCATTATCATATAAAAACTGTGAGATCAAGCATGGAAAATATAATAAAGAATATGACTTACTCTCAATAGCCAGCATTGCCTTAATAATAAGACGACCAAGATTGAACCTCACGCTTGTACTAATCGCATAAAGTAACTTAGCCTGTGCTAGATAAACAGTCACAACATGTGTGCTTGGCATCCAATTTGCCACAATCAATTTAAACAGCACAAAATATTTTTTGAGTCAGTATGGATGAGTGAAAAATAGAACTAGATGGCCACACTGTCAATTTACCCCCAGTTAAAACCATAGCAATCAATCAGTTGACATAGTCCACTCATCATCATACATCAGATCACCAATCAAGTTATCAAAACCCAAAAACAAATTTAAATGAGTAGCGTCAAAATTAACTACCCGACCTCGCACATAGACAACTCTATAAGACACAGCATCCACATTCAGAATATCACAAGTTAAGTTGGAATAAAATTCCTTTACCATATTCGAGTCATAATGCTTCGAAAGAAGTGAAGTTTACAACAAAGTGCGCTTCTATAGTAAGGTATACAATCCATGTTGCTGAAATTCATCCAAGTTGATCAGTCGATCAAATACAAAATCAATATCCGTGAAGGTACTCCATTTTCTGTTCTGCTGCGGGAGTGTAAAACTTGAATGAAATGAAATTATCCATTTTCAATCTAACAGAAGAATGATGATGAGGCGGGCGTACGGTCTTTCGACATTTCACCTTTGTACGCTTCGTAAGAGGCGTAGGAGGCATTGGTGGTGGAGCAGACGTAGCAAGAGTTGTGTTGGAATTCGAAGGTGATTTTTCAATCATAGACCTTATTACTTGCGTAACATCATAAAGAGGATCGTCTTTATCCTGGACGGAGGGAATGTCAGGAATGTCAATGGGTGTTGCCGAAGAAGACCCAGCCCCAGTAACACTTTTGTCGAAGTTCGGATTCAATAGTAAGCGACTTGAGTGTCGCATTGGAGCTACTGCCTTTTTTCAAAAGCCGAAGACAAAACCTTTTCCTTGTTCTTTCCCATACTCCAACC
Organism: Erythroxylum reticulatum; assembly: GCA_025504915.1. Taxonomy (NCBI): domain Eukaryota; kingdom Viridiplantae; phylum Streptophyta; class Magnoliopsida; order Malpighiales; family Erythroxylaceae; genus Erythroxylum; species Erythroxylum reticulatum. The sequence goes on along the minus strand of JANSVA010000009.1, from coordinate 26,293,963 downwards.
ATAATCAGTCAAAGAGCAACAAATCAGTAAGTTCCAATCACAGTCGAGTTCAACAAGCCAGGAAGTTTCAACCTCAATTAGTCAATTTCAACCATAATTAACCAAAAAAAATCAACCACAGTTAGTCAAAAACCCAATCTGCAATCAATGAAAATCCAACAACTAGTAAGTATTTAAACTTTAATCAGAAATCCACCACAGTCAGTCAAAAACCCAATCTGCAATCAGCCAAAATTCAACAACTAGCAAGCATTCAAACAAGCTAAAGAAAAAAAAACAATAGTACCAAAATGGGTCTTGTTTCACGATGGACCAAAATAGACCAGGGTCAGATCCATGAGATGAAAGATGCCACTGCTGTGAGAATGGTGAAGAAGATGCATGATAAATCAACACCGATGAAAAGGAAGTCTCAGTCACAATAGAAGAGAGTCACAATAAACCAACACCCACGAAGATGAAGAATGGCACCACAGTGAAGGAATGCCTTGAAATCAATGTAGCTAAGGTCGAGTTTGAAGAGCAAACCGTGATAAAGAATGCCAAAGAAGAGGGCTAGTATGTTGGTGGAATGCTGGAGAATCACGGATTCTTATATGGAGTCGCTACAATGATGGGCAAGGTGATTAAAGGAGTAGAGATGTGCAATTGAAGGAGCAGATGCAGGGGTGTTCTTGCTTGGGGCTGCGGCGGTATAAGGAGAGAAGTAAAACATAATTAAGGATTTTGAATCCCTCAGATAAAGACGCCCCTTTTTTACTTTTTACTTTTTTTTCTTTTTCTTTTTTAATAAAAATAAGATACACTAATAATGTTGGAAACAGAGTCCCAAAGCTCCTCTGAGAACTTCAAACCTTACTATATCAAGAGGTTTCGTAAAAATATCTGCCAACTGTTTTTCAATAGATACATATGATAAGATGATTGTTTTGCTTTCCACCAGCTCCTAAATAAAATGATACTGAAGATCAATGTGTTTCGTTCTTGAATGCTGAACTAGATTCTTCGAAATATTTATGACACTTTTGTTGTCGCATAAAATAGTCAACTCATTCTGATCAATTCCATAATCTTCTAACATCTGTTTCATCGAAAGAAGCTGTGAACAACATTTGCCTACAGCTATGTATTCAGCCCCAACGATAGATAGTGAGATTGAATTCTGCTTTTTGGTATACCAAGAAATCATATTGTTTCCTAAGAAGAAACAACCTTCTGGAGTGCTTTTGCAATTATCTAAATTGCCAACCTAATCTGCATCACTATATCCAGCTAAATTAAATGTTGAATATGATGTATACCATATCCCAAAATCTGATGTTTCACTTACATATCTGATAATCCTCTCGACTATTGTCAGATGTATTTCTTTCGGGTTGGCTCAGTATTAGAGTACCATACTATATCGATCAAAAAACGGGACAGTGAAACTTACCTCGATACCAGCCAGTACTGGTGTTTTCCACTGAGTACCGGTCGGCACCTAAAATATTCACAAATACTGACCGGTAAGGAAAATTTTGGAAGCTTGGAGGACCTTCTTGCAAATTTAAAAACTTTTACCCTAAACCCCCCGACCCCGACTGCTCTCACCCTCTCACTCTCACTCTCTCGTAGTCTCCCTCGCTCTCGGCTCTCTCTCACTCACTCTCGCCACCGTCTTGTTGTCTCTCACTGTCGCGCTCCTCTCATCACCACTGTCGCTTCCTATCTTCTCTGGTTGCCCCCTTTAGCCCTCCTCGATGTCTGTATCACTATTCTCCTTCCCTCATCCTCCTTGAAGTCGTGATCTGGGTTTGTGTTTGGCATACCCCGAAGATCCACCGCACCACTAGAAGACATCGTCGCCAGCATAGCTCCAAAACACCGCACCACCGACCCTCAATGCGTTTGTGAAGGTGGACAACCCAAAAACCCGAACCAACAACCCGAAGACCTATCTTTCAAATATTTTTTGGGTCTATTGACTCTGTTCTCTGTTGTTTGCTGTTTCAAAAAATTGCTGGTAAACATACATTACAAATTTTTGTGTTGGATTGGATTGGATTTGGATTTGTGTTGATGAATTTTTAGGAGTTGGCTGTTAGTGGGTGGATGATGAATTTGCTGCTTATGTCACGATTTTGGATTAAATTTGTGAATTGGTTTTGTTTTTGAATGAAATTGCTTACGGTATTAGATATTAGATTTTTGTGTATGTGAAGTGAATTGGTTTGAATTTGATTTTGGAATGGAATTGTTGAATTGAATACCATGAGCAGTGAGCTATTAATTTGAGTTTTGTTATTTTGTTTTGAATTTCTAATATGAAAATTAGAATTGGAATAGGAAATGGAATTGTAAAATAGGGTTGGTATGTAACTATGTAGTATGCACGACTGATTATTAAAATTGAAAGTTGATAATCAACATTTAAACATAAATGTAAAATTAATAATCAAATGTGAAATTGTAAAATTAATAATCAAAATTTGTAAAATTGTAAAAACTTAAATTATTAATTGACACATTCTTAATATTTGTGAAATGGTAATTTATTTTTAATATTTGGTATTGAATTTAGGTAAACAAAATTGGTTGAGTATAAAATTATGTAATTGAAAATTAATAATAATTCAATTGTAGTTAATATATTGGGTATCAATATATATGTGTAGTGCAGGGTATCACCAATATTTATAATTGGTAATATGTGAAAGTATAAAGAAGTGATGTAATGAATGTATCCGAAAAGAACTTTTTGTTGTCAAATTGTGAATATGTTGTAGACTTGT
>JANSVA010000009.1:26266432-26291089 GCA_025504915.1 Erythroxylum reticulatum | reverse complement strand
TGGAAGATAATCTTGGATAGGAAAGCATTGACATGTCATTTGGTGCATTAAATTTGAATGATAATGATGATGAAGCTCCTCTCAATAATGAAGATTTTGTACCAAATGATCAATGGGGTCAGTGTAGTTCTAGTGAGTATCCTCCCATTGACGATTGAATTCTAGGTTTTTGTTTTTTTTCCTCTTCTTTTAATTTTACTTGTATTTGATGTTTATGTTAAATTCTATATAAGTAATGTAATTGTAATGTTTTTATTTCAGGTTTAACTTCTACTTGATTGTTTCTTTGTCATCAACTCTTTTTGTAAATTGTTTAAAGATATTTATTGTTCTTTTTATTGGATATTTTGAATCTTTTAATGTAATATTATTTATTAAAATGATGAAATTATATTATTGTAATATTTTAAATACTTTGTATTATTCTTAATTTTATAGTTGTATGATGATGATTGTCTTTGTTTATATTAATTGTGGTTATTATTTATATGTGAAATATTTAAAAATTACTGTTATTTCACATTAATTGTTATTATTATTTATTATTAAGATTTTTGAAAACATGGTTAATGTAAACTGTAAACTAATAAAGTATATAGTACAACTGTACAATATATCAATGGACTATTTTGTAAAATTTAAAATTTTAGAGACTATTTCATAAATTTAAAAATTACCCGAAACAGTATCTGGTGCTGACCGGTACCGGTACAGTACTGTACCAGAACTCAATCCGGTATCGAGCCCGGTACAGTATTCATAACTTTGGGTTAGCTTGATAGCGATCGTATATGCACTGTAACAAATATCTGGCCTACTTGCAGTCAAGTAAAATAAACTGCCGATCATGCTGCGATATAAACTATCATCAACGCTTTTCCTATTCTCATCTCTATTTAGTTTCGTAAATATACTCAGATGTGTTCTTGCATGTTTGGCATTCTCAAGACCAAACTTTTTTATTATGTTGCTGGCATATTTGGTTTGCGATATAAAAATTCCATCCTTCAATTGTTTCACTTACAAACCCAAAAAGAAGTTCAACTTATGTACCATACTCATTTCAAATTCGGATGTCATTAGCTTGACAAATTCATTGACCATCTTTGGATGTGTAGCACCAAACACAATATCATTAACATAAATCTAAGCCATCACAAAATCATACTTGAACCTTTTAATAAACAAAGTTTTGTCAGCACTACCTTGTTTATATCCTTACTTGATAAGATATTGAGTAAGTCTTTCGTACCAAGCCTTTGGTGCTTGTTTAAGACCATAAAGAGCTTTCTTTAGCTTCTAAACGTGATCTACATAGGCTGAATCAATGAAACCTTTCGGTTGCTCAACAAACACTTCTTCTTGTATAAACCCATTTAGAAATGCACTCTTTACATCCATCTAATAAAGTTTAAAACCTTTTTATATATGCTACACACAATAATAATCTGATCGATTCAAATCGTGCCACTGGTTCAAAAGTTTTGTCGAAATCGATACCTTCCACCTGAGAGTATCCCTGTGCTACTAGCCTTGCTTTATTTCTAGTAACATTACTCTTTTCTTCTATTTTATTTCGAAACACCCATTTTGTGCCAATTACATTAGTACCCGGTGGTCTTGACACTAATTCTCATACATCATTCCGTACAGATTGAATCAACTCTTCTTGCATAGCTGCTGTCCAGAACTCATCTTGTAGTGCTTCTTTAACGTTCTTTGGTTCGAGTGAAGATGTGTAACATATTTATCTTGCAAGTTCTCGATAATTAACCCTTTTTCCTTCCCTTGTTTTTCTTCTTTCGCTAACATCTCCAATAACATTTTCTGTTGGATGATTTCTTTGGATTCGAGATGAAGAACCTCAGTTCAAATCAACTTCTAGTGTTTTGGTTAATTCATTATCCGAAGTAACTGAAAGTTCTTCAGTTCGTGCAGTTACTTCTTCAGCAGTAACTAATTGTAGATCAACTCCTGTAGTTACTTCCTCAGCATTAACTAACTGCAGATCTAGGCAATTCTTCACTTTTGTCTCGTTGCTTGTTTGGGTTGATTTGGATGGCCGGATATGTTGTTTTTCTTTTGCCACTTGACCATTCAAAAAAGATACATCACCTATCACAACATTTAAGGACTCCTGCACTTTCTTTATTATTTGATTATACACTCGATAGGCTTTACTGTGAGTTGAATAGCCAATGAAAACTCCTTCATCACTTTTGGTCTCGAATTTTCCAAGTTGTTCCTGATCTCTAAAAATATAACACTTGCCTCTAAAAATATGAAAGTAACCTACATCTGGTTTCTTTCCCTTCCAAAGTTCATATGAGGTCTTGTTCAGTAAGCTTCGAAGATACACTCTGTTACATATGTAACATACTGTGTTAACTGCTTCAGCCCAAAATCTCATAGACATTTTACTTCCATTCAACATAGATCTGGCCATTTCTTGAAGTGTTATATTTTTCCTTTCGGCAACTCCATTTTGTTGTGGAGTTTTGAGTGCTGAAAATTCTTTTAAGATGCTATGCTCATCACAAAACTGATTAAAACTTATATTCTCAAATTCTCTTCTATGATCTAATCGAATTCTCAATATAGTCAAAATTTTCAGATTCATGACTTGCATACATAAGCTTTTAGAAGCCTTGAACACATTTGATTTTTCTTTAAAAAATGATAAAATATATCTCAAATAATCATCAATATAAGTTAGAAAGTATCTCATTCCACCAATGATATCCTGTTGTGTTAGATTGACCAAATCCATGTGAATTAATTCAAGTATGCGAGATGAGGTAACATGTCTAACCTTTTTATGTGGCACTCTTAGTTGTTTTCCTAATTGACATGTACTGCAAATTAAATTTCCTTCTTTGTTCATTTTGGCTAGACCCTTCACAGCTTCCAATTTTGTCAATTTGCTGATGAGATCAAAATTTACATACCCAAGCCTTTGATGCCACAAATCAATGTCATTATCATGATGACTTACACATAGTCATGACTTGCAACATGTAGCAATTGTCGGCTAATCGCTTGTCGCTCACGATACATTCTCCTTATTCAGTAAGTACCCTACAGTCATCACTTGTAAATTTAACTAGCAAACCATCATCACAAAGTTGGCTTATACTTACCAAATTTGATTTTAATCCATCGACATGAAGCACATTCTTGAGAAGAGGCAAACTATCCATGCATAATGTTCCTCTACCGATCACCAAAGCTTTCTTTCCATCTCCAAAGGTCACATGACTATCCATACAATTCTGATAATCAGTTAAGTAAGTCTTTTTCCCTATTATGTGGTGTGAGCATCCACTATCAAAGTACCAACCGTGTTGCAGAGTTGCCTTCATTAATGTACGAACTACCAAAGCTTGCAATTCACTCCTTTTTACCTAAGTGGATTTTGACACTACAAGTTGATGTTGAAATTTTTGTGAAGGATGTATACTTTTTCGGCATTGTCTTCTTTGAAACAACATTTGTAGTAACCGATAACATCTATATGTCCAATGACTCCACAAAATGGCATGTGGGTATAAATCTTTGATTCTTTATCGATGTTTCTTCTTCTCATACAGATTTGGATATGTCATCTTTCTTCTCATTCACTTTAGAGCACTCACCCTTATAACCAATACCTTGAAGATCTTCTTTAACTTTACCAATTTCCAACAACTTTTCTAGCTTTTTGGTACCTCCATTTAACATTCTCAATATCTTTTCGGTACTTACTAATTTCATTCTAGCTTTACCAAGCTTATTTGAAGTCAACATCAATTTCTTTTCTAACTCTTGGATGGTTGTCTTCATGGGAGATTCTCTTCCTTCAATCTTTTATTCTTTCTACATATTTTCACCCATTTTTTGTACATTAATTCGTAAGCCTCGTAATTATTCTCCATTTTATCACTTGACCCACTTTTGTCACTGTCATAATCTGATATTGGAGACTATTTTCAAAATTTTCTGATTTTCTTCCTTTTTTGCCTTTAGTTACTTCCTTCTCAGTTACTATTACGCAAGTAACTGGACTTTTGCTATGTATAGCAACTAATGCAGCACCATTCACTATTTCTTCTTTGCTACCATATTCACTCTCATAATCATTCTCACTCTAGGTGCTTGTGAAGGACTTTCCTTTTCTCTTCTTCAAAGTATTGACACATTTGGATTGAATGTGTCTGAAACCTTGACATTCATGACATTGGATTCTCTTACCTTCCGTTCTTCCTTTTGTGTCTTGACTTGTTTTCTCATATTGTTACTTGATGAACTTCCACCATATTGTCTAAAGTCAGGTCTGTCCTTATCCATTCTTTTTAGCCATTTACCAAAATTTTGTGTAAGTAATATCATGTCTTCGTTTTTATCTTATTCATATTCCGCATCGTTCACCCTTTTTCCAGTTTCCACCTGTAGTGTCAATTCTTTGCTTCTTTCTTGCTTATCTCTTAAAAGATTCATCTCGAAGTTTGTAAACATTCCAATAAATTTTTTAATGACAGATTATCAATGTCGTGGGCCTCCTCTATTACTGCAATTTTTAGAATAAATCTTGGAGGTAGCGATCTCAGCATTTTCTTGACTAATTTCACATTAAAGTATTTCTTCCCCAGTTGATGAGCCTGATTTGCTATATCTCGCAATTTTTCATGAAAGTCTCCAATAGTCTTATTCTCATCCATCTTCGGCTCTTCAAACCGCACAGCTAACATCTGTAGTTTTGATGTTGTCATAGATTTTGACCCTTCATGAACAGTTTGCAAAGAGTCCCATGCTTCTTTTGCCGATTCACAGGATGAAATCATTGAGAAGCGTTCTTCATCAACAACATTGAATATCACATGCATTGCTTGTGAATTTCCCAGTACACTTTCTTCTTCAACTCTTGTCCATTCAAATGGATCTTTCTGAACTGCCTCTCATTTATCATTAGTGATCATTAGATGTGTCCAACCTTGTACTACCGAATGCCAAGTTTTCGTGCCCTAAGCTTGGATGAAGACTTTCATCCATGATTTCCATGCTGGATAATTAGATCCATCCAATAGTGGTGGTCTGGTGATTGATGCACCATCTCTTGTAGCCATATCCGCGAAACTAGGATTTGCACCAACTTGCTACCAAGTTCTGAATCGGTAACTTTGCTCTGATACCAATTGAAAAACCAAAGGAGTTAATTATTTCGTAGACTTTCCTTAAACTTCTTTAGCATGAACAAAATTAAAAGCAGACAAAACCAAAATAATCAAAACACTAGAGATTTGGTAACGTAATTCGACACACTCTGCCTACGTCTACGAGACTTTTACCTAGATTAATACCTTCATGAAAGTTTAATAGATTTACATAAGGTCTCCCCGGAGTAACATTGCTCAAACCTTATAACTATCTCTCAACCTCACTTCTTATCAAAGATTTTCACACCCAATAACACGACCAACTCGTGTTAACCTCGTCAGAGGATTTTTCTAACTACTTTCACTCGACAATAATTTAATAAAAAATAATTGAAGTATTTAATCTAATAAAAACTGAAAAAAAATACTTGAGACAAGAGAAAGACTCCTTTATGGTTTTTTCTTCTCGAAATAATCCAGTTGAAACTCTTCACCATAACTGATTCCTTCTTCACAAGAACAAGTCACAATGTTTCTTCAATTAATGATCAATATCCACATCACCATAGATAATAGTCATTGTGTCATAAACTCACACCATAGACACAGTTCATCAAATAGTAGAGACTCACTTTAAGAATACTCAATGATCAAAACGGTTTCAACGCCAACCTTTGCTCTCAAATCAACTTAACCGTAGCTCACACACCAAAGACACGTTTTTCACTGTGTAGATTAAAACCACTGAACCTTCATCCCACTATCACACACATGCACATATGTGTTCGGTTATCACACCCACACCACTTGGTTTCATCCACTTTCGTGTTTCAATAGACTTTCACAACAACTAGGAGATATCCACGTGTTTACATAAACTTCAAGGATTTCACCATAAATAGGAAATCTAGACAACATCATATTTAAAATAGACTTCTACAATGATTAGGATATGTGCACAACACCCATTGAACAGATTCCAACATGTATGCAATCTTTAAGCAATAAGTGAGAGTCCCATTATAACACCACCATTTCAATTGCTTCATTAATATTTACCGCAATAGCAACATCCCAAATATAAGTCCATCCAATTTTACTCATGTGTTCAACCATATGATAATTCCTACTAGTTATATCCTATATGTCCAATTAAAATGTCAAAACTAAATAAAAGATATATATAATATATCCTAATAGTATTAAAGTTTAAATTTTTATAAATTACCTAGTTTTTCAAATATTAAAACTCTTGAATCTTTTCTATTAGAACCCCTAAATAGTTATTGCAGATCAAAATATACATTCTAAAATATGGTAATTATAAATTTTTAATTTTATGAAAGGAAAATTTATCATCATTTAGCTGCGAGGTTTATATTCAACAACGTAATTATTGTTTAAAACTTGATTACTTGTACATCAAAGATATTAATAATCTACAACAATCATATTACTAATCTACGAGTAAGAGACACCTTACTTTTCACGCGTTTGCTTAATTCAACTGTGATATGTTATTATGTATAAAAAGGTGTTTATTTATAATAAAACGAAATTTGTCCGTTGCCTATTATTAATTACAATTATTAAAATATCCCATTCAAGGATTAAGTAGTTAATAATTAAAAATTCGGCTCTCGTTTTTTTTGATGCTGAAAAGATTACTTTCTTGTCATCAGAAAATTATAAGTTAAAATTATAGAAACAATTTTTAAAAATAAAATAAAATAAAATGCATGGTAATTTGTTGACTTTTTTTTAGAATCATCGGCTACACTGAAAACCTGTATCAAGTCAAGAGTGTTGGTTCAAATAAACAAGACTAATGAAAAAGGTACAAAAGCAATAAGTAAAAAACATTAAAAGACACCAACGTAGATGACAAAATGAAAATCCCTAACGTCAGAAGATATGTTTGGATCCAATTTCTCACTGATTTTTGCTAAGCTTAAGGAATGTTAGTGAAACTTAGTTTATATCATGATAAACTAGCTAAACTTAGTTGATATCACGATAAACTAACTACTAAATAATATTATTAAACAATTTAAATTATCATAATCACAAAATTACAAAATAATATTATTGATGTAATTTTATTGTTAAGATATCTTACATAACTTAAATAACATAACTAAAATATAGTATTAATATAATTATAAAATAATTATACATTGTCTATTGATTTATAATTATAATGTTGAATTATTATACATTTATTATTACCTGAGATTATTTTTTTAATATTTCCTAAATTTACATATCAAATAAATTTATCGTGACATCAAAAATCTTACCTCATAAACAATTCACGTAAATTGAATAACCTTGATCAACTTAAGCTAAAAATTTTTACTTTTTAGAATAAATAGGAATTGCTTAAAATATTTGTATTATATACTTAATAAAAATATATATTACACTTACTCTGCAAAATGAGCACTAGTCAGCAAAACGTGACCTTACTAATGAAAACAGGTGCGAGAAACACAGGACTAAGGCCCTCAAAGAAACAAAACAATACATGCGATTAAGAGGCAAAAACTACAACTGAGATGGATTGGAAGCTAAGATAGCTATATCTTCTATATAAAGGAAATAATATCCTTTGTGTTATCTAAGATTGCCTATCACTACAACAAGAATTTATTTTTCTAAATCTTACTCCTTGATGGAAAGAATACAATAGAGATTAAATCATTGGACAAATAGGTTCTGATCTTTTAGCGGTAGACTTCAGCTTATTAAATCAGTGTTGAATTCCTTGCAAATTTATTGGTATGCTAGTATGTTTATAGCTAAAGGAGTAGTAAAACAATTGAAACCTTATTTAGGAGGTTCTTATGGGGAAATTAAAAGAAGGTTAATAAAAGTTAGATGAGACGAGGTTTGCAAGTTTAAGGAGGGAGGCCTAGGGATAATTTGTATTGCCACCACCAACAAAATATTAATGTTGAAAAAAATCTGGCATATTCTGTGCAATAAAGATTCTTTATGGACCAAGTAGCTTCACTTTTATATACTAAAAAAATCATTGTGGTCCATTTCTCCTAAAGATTCTCAATCTTTTTTCATCAACAATTTGATGAGACTCGAGGAAATTATGGGGTCGAGAGCGAAATGTAGAGTTGGCAATGAAAACAACTCTCTTTTGGTTTGATAGTTGGATGGGTCATGGTCGATTAATTCGACTTCTTAGTGCAGTCCAATGGTGGAGTCATATTCCATTTAATGATAATGTTTGTGCAATTACAACTGATAGCACGTGGATTGATTTTTTAGGCTAGGTGATTCACCTCATCCCTACTTACACCCCTAATTGCAGAACTTAGGACAAATACTCATGACTAAACCAACGCCCTAATTCCTTTTCTATCAAGGTATGTAACGAGTGGCTAACTCAAGAACAATCCTCTGTTGATTAGTACCCTGTTATCAGGTATAAGTCCTTAAGACCCAACTCCTCCTGCTTATGGTTGCCTCCATTAAACAAAATGACCACCAAAAACAAACTATATTTTATAAATCTGGACAACACATGTGTCCTATACAAGAATTATTATAAAATTAGAGATCATTTTTTCCCCAATGTCCTTTTACTGAGAGCATATGGAGAAGAATTAAAAAGAAGTGTCGTTAGAGATCGGAAGAGATTTTGCTTACAATATTGGACAACTAAAGAGGTCTAACAATTAACCTGAACGCTGCATTTGGTTACTGTTTCTAACATGAAGAGACGGAATGAGAAAATTTTGGAGACAGAATTGAACAAAAATTGGAAACAGTGAGGTGTTTAGTTATGATGGACAAAACAGATAAAACAGTCTCCGTCTCGAGGGCAAAAATGTGTTTGGTTGCAGTTGACAGAATATAAAAACAGTATCAATAACTAAAATACCCCTACAATATAATATGATTGGAAATATATAATTCATTGATTATTTTAAAACGAATGATTTGTATTAGTAAAAAAGTTAACAAATAATAATAATAACAATAACAATAAGAAATGAATTTTGTATAACAACAACAACAACAACAACAACAACAAAAACTTATAATAATAATTAATAATAACAGCAATAGCAATAATAATAATAATCAAGATGATGATGGTGATGAGTTTTATAATCTAATTAAGAATAAAAAGTTGCTTAAGTGGAGGGAGGTGTATTTCTGGAAGTTGCTTATGTGTTTTATTTTTGTTCTCGGGATAAGAAATCTTGAACCACAGTCTTGGAAGGAACAGAAAATTTATATCCCTGTGCTTTGGAGTCAGAACAAAAATAGATTGGGACAACAAGCAAACACTGCCAGGTACAGAACTTTTGTATCCCTATCATCTGTCTCTACCAACAGAAACATCAACCAAACGCTACGTAAATGGGATAAAGCAATATACATCATTTCATTGGCTTCTAGTCTAGAGGAGATACGGAGAGAAAGAAACTTGCGAATTTTTAGAGGCAGAATGAGCTCAATCAAATATAGAGGTGTTAAATTTTCTAATCATGAGGATTAGAGAATTGATTTTTCTCTCTAAAGAGCTACTTACGTGTAGTGAACATGTAATTAGAGCATAAAATATAGGCTAATACTAACACATGCAGTACCAAAATGAAAGAGGAAAAGTGATTAAGCTGTTAGCTGCTGGAACGTGTACAACCACGACTGTTGTTACAAGCCAATACTTTAGATGTCTGGAATCTTCGTCTCTAATGATTATGTCTTGCAGGCTGTACAAGCAAGATAGAAGAGGTAAATCTCAAGCAAATAATACAGATCCCAATTCTAGTTGTTTGCTTAACGCACAGTTTGTGAAGGATAAGGTGCTTACCTTTTGTCAAAGACTCCACCCCTTTTCATCAGTGATGGATGGGAGGAAGCTCAAGACCAATAAACCTTGAATAGATCGATTAAAAATTAGAAAGATGCATTTATCAGGATGTGAATCCTTACCTCGATCATCCAGCTTGAAAATAAAAAACCCACCTGTTGTCCTAAGTCGAAAACTTCTCGGGAGATATTTTCTTTCTCATATTCAGCACTCAATGATAGATAATACTTCCTACAACTACCATTTGTACATTGTCGTTTTTTCTTTCAGTTTTTAGCTTTGTTTTACCACGATGTGGTGTTGGCTTTAGCCCATACTGGTTTTGGCTTCTCCTCGTACATAGAAGAAGTTATTGTATCCTCTGCTGTCTTTCATATTATTTCTATAAATCTCATTTAAATTTTTTTAAAAAAAGCGGAAACGACAACAATCGAAGGGGAAGGGGAAGGGGAAGGGGAAGGTATCTTATCGTGATAGGTCCCACCATCTTGGTGTTGGGTGTACTGTAGTTCACACTCTCTCTCCCCACACGATAAATATTCACCTTTTCTAAAAGGAAGAAAAGGGGTTGTTGGATACTTAAAACTAATTATTAATAGTTTCATTTGTGTATACCGCACCGCACCGCACCGCACCACAGTTTAGCCACACTCTCTCCTAAGACAAAAACACATTCGCATAATCATCAGCGCATCATTACCATCTATCCATAACATCCACTGTTCTCTGCCCCCGAAAGTTTCGCCTACTTGTCTCTGGACTCACCTGCACTTTCCGGCAGCGGCCCGATCTGGGTTTATTCGGGTCAAGATTGCCTTTTTCACTTCCCGGCAAGTACAAAGTTTTACTAGTTGTTATTCCTTTTCTTTTTGGTTGATCATGAATTGATTTAGTTGACATGGTTGTTGCCACCTTTGGACTTTGTTCGTGGGGTTTTGAAAGGGATAGGTAGTGGATTGAGGGTTATTTGCGATGTGGGTTGCTCTTAATTGGAATCATGTTTGTGTTGGTGTTCGGTTTTTGGACTTTTGGGGAAGAAGTGAAGCTGATTAGGTGAAATTTTTTGGGTTAGTTTTACTTTCTCGGGGTTAAGTTCTTATCTTTTAGTGGAACTTGGTTTACTTATTTTAGATTTAGTTTCTCTCTGCTTTTTTTGTTGCTTAGTTAATCAACTGTTCTGTAACTGCTGATAAAATTTGGATATTTTGGAGCACCTGGTCTTAATCTATGGAGGCTAGATTTGGAGCTGAACCTCATGGTTTTTTGGGGATGGGTATGACGGATTTAGGAGCAGTGGGGAACAGAAGTTTAGAGTGGGATTTGAATGATTGGAAATGGGATGGCGATCTTTTTATTGCCAGACCTTTGAATCCACTACCATCTAGTAGCACCAGTAGACAGTTTTTCCCTCTTGGGACAGGAATTCCTACCACTGGAAATTCCTCAAATAGCTCTTCATCATACTCTGATGAAGTGAATTTGGCAAATGAGAAAAGTAAAAGGGAAATGGAGAAAAGGAGAAGAGTTATTGTCATTGAAGATGACAATCTGAATGAAGAAGAGGTTGGTAGCCTTAGTTTAAAACTCGGTGGGCATAGGCAACCATTTGGTGAAAAGGAGGTGCAGAATTGGGATGGAAACAGTGGAAAGAAGGCTAAGGTGGTAGGAAATGGTGCAAGCCGTGCAGTTTGTCAAGTCGAGGACTGTGGGGCTGATCTCAGTCGTGCCAAAGATTATCATCGTCGCCATAAGGTCTGTGAGATGCATTCCAAGGCCAGCAAGGCCCTTGTTGGTAATATGATGCAGCGGTTCTGTCAGCAGTGCAGCAGGTGCACTTTTGTCCCTTGATGCTTTGGATTTTATTGGTCGTTCATCTGTGTTAATTAATAAATAGATTTCCTTATAGGTCCAATTAATTGATTCCATAGGTGTGTCTATCGATTCTTTACTGGTTTACTACTATATATTGTTGCGAACCATAATGTCAATTTTTTGGTAGGTTTCATGTACTGCAAGAGTTTGATGAAGGGAAGAGAAGTTGCCGCAGGCGTTTGGCTGGTCATAATAAAAGGAGAAGGAAGACAAATCCAGAAGCTACTAGTAGTGTAAATGCGATGAATGATGACCAGACTAGTGGCTATCTGTTAATAAGCTTATTGAAAATACTCTCCAATGTGCATTGTGAGTACCTTCAAATTTGCAATTATATCCTTCAATGATTCTTGTTGTGCTATTTCACGTTGTGCTCTTTTGCTATTTCTCGGCCTTGTTGGCACATTTTTTTCTTTTAATTTTGAATCACATGTATCAAATTGCAGCCAATAGATCAGACCAGGCCACCAACCAAGATCTACTATCTCATCTTTTAAGGAGCCTTGCAAACCATACTGCTGAACAAGGTGGAAAAAGTATATCGGGATTGGTGCAGGAAAATCGAGATTTGCTGAATGATGCAAATTGTTCTAGAAATTCAGAGGTTATAAACTTTACTTATCGATGGTGTATGACTTAATGGCTTTAACACAGTTCCTAAAGCACCTTTTCTTTGAAATACTGCAGCAAGTTGTACATACATGTGATACTAATGGTGCAAATGTACAAGCTAGTTCATCGCAGAAACCCAGCATTCCAAAGGAGTATCCGGTAGATCAGGAAGCACGAGAAACTGATGCAAGACAGGTTAAAATGAACAATTTTGATTTGAATGACGTTTATATTGACTCAGATGATGGCACTGAAGATGTCGAAAGGTCACCGGTACCTGCATTAGGTATCACCACTCTGGAGTGTCCTTCATGGATGCAACAAGACTCACGCCAGTCAAGTCCACCTCAGACAAGTGGAAATTCAGATTCAGCTTCTGCCCAGTCACCTTCTAGTTCCAGTGGTGATACTCAGGTAGTATTGGGAGCACATCGCATTCTTTGCTCCCTTTTTGAACTTTGATCCTTGATTGTGAGGATGATTATCTTGCTTAATACCTGGTTGGATCGGTTTGATCTCACCCCGTGATATCTTTGGTAGGAATGTCATTCCTTTTATAGCCTGTTTGTATACAGAAGACTTGAAGGATACACAAATCTTTGACATGAAACTGTGAATTGTACATTCGGTTTGTGAGAGCAACCACTGAATACTCAGTTGCTAAGCATATCCTACCATCAAATTTGCATGCCCTTTATCCCCTCTTTGTTGGGTTTGGCCAGGGTTTGTTGCTTATGCTCAAAGCATACATTGTCACTTACACATAAGAGTTGTATAAACAGAAGCTTTCATTTTGATCTTTTATACCATTTCTATGATATTTTGAAGTTGATCTCTCTCTCCTTTTATGCCACAATATCAGAGTCGAACAGATCGAATTGTTTTCAAGCTATTTGGAAAAGAACCAAATGACTTTCCTCTCGTCTTGCGTGCCCAGGTAGTGTGCATAAAACATATGATTGGAATTACCCTTTTACTCTTTCTTTCGCTCCAGGTATAATTTGAGATGTTTTAACTTGTAGATCCTAGACTGGCTGTCCCATAGTCCTTCAGATATTGAGAGCTATATTAGGCCTGGCTGCGTCATTTTGACTGTCTATCTTTGTCAGCCTGAGACAGTATGGGATGAAGTAAGCTTCTGGTGCAGTATAACCTTTCATTCCTTGTTGAACTTTTTCAGATAAAATTGTTGGCCTTACACCTGAGTTTTCATTTGTGTAGCTTTATTGTAATCTCAGCTCCAGTTTGAGTAAGCTTCTGGATGTATCAGATGACACTTTCTGGAGAACTGGTTGGATGTACATTAGGGTGCAGAGTCAAATAGCATTTGTCTACAATGGTCTGTTGCCTTCAGTGCTCTAGGTTTTAAAATTCATTTTTATGGGAATTAGACAATTGCTGATTGGGATGTGTGACATGTTCTATTTTGCAGGTCAGGTTGTTGTGGATGCTTCTTTACCTATCAGAAGTAGCAATTACAGCAAAATTTTAAGTGTCAAACCAGTTGCAGTATCTGCTTCTGCAAAAGTTCAATTTTCAGTTAAGGGCACTAACCTTTCTCGAGCAACCACAAGGTAATTGTTCTTGGCACATGGATATAAATATAGATAAATTCGGGATAATTTTAATCATTTTTTGCTTTATATGCTTCTAAAATGCTACATTTCCCCCATTTCTTTTTGTTTCTCAGGCTACTTTGTGCAGTTGAAGGGAATTATATGGATCAGGAAAGTTCTGATGAGTTGATGGATACAGTTGATGGCATCAAAGGGCATGATGAGCTTCAATGTGCAAACTTTGTTTGCTGTATTTCCACAACAATTGGAAGAGGATTTATTGAGGTGCTCCTGACTTCAATCACCACATTCTTACTTGTGTCCACATTCCCTCTACCTTATCTATTTAAAATCATGGATGCCTTTTAGTGGAAAGCTTTTAAAATATTTTATTTTGTATGCTGATTTAAGCCTCGGTTTACCAGATTGAAGATCATGGGTTCAGCAACAGTTTCTTTCCTTTCATAGTTGCAGAAGAAGATGTTTGTTCAGATATCCGTATGCTTGAGAGTGTATTGGAATATAATGAAACAAATGCTGATGTTGAACGAATTGGAACAATGGAAGCCAAAAATCAAGCAATTGATTTTATTCAAGAAATGGGTTGGCTTCTTCATAGAAGTCAATTAAAATCTAGATTGCACGGGATAGATCCTAATGTGGACCTCTTCCCTTTAAGACGGTTCAAAGGGCTCATGGAGTTTTCTGTGGAACGTGAATGGTGTGCTGTGGTGAAAAAGCTCTTGAACATACTGCTTGGTGGCACAGTTGGTATTGGAGAGTACTCATCTCTTGACCAAGCATTATCAGAAATGAGTCTGCTTCACAGGGCTGTGAGGAGGAATTCTAGGTCTCTCGTGGAGCTGCTTTTAAGATATGTCCCTGATAAATTAGGATCTGAGAGCAATGTGCTACTTGGTGGAAGTCAGGAGAACTTTTTGTTTAGGCCTGATACTTCTGGCCCTGCAGGTTTGACCCCTCTTCACTTAGCAGCTGGGAAAGATGGTTCTGAAGATGTACTCGACGCATTAACTGATGACCCTGGAATGGTAATGTTCTATTACATTTATTGTTTTTGGACAAACTGAAAATGAAATCCTCAATTCAATGTCTTTCCCATCTTAGAATTTTGATCTTCCTTCTTTTGCTTCAACATGTCCCTTAATCTGGACAAACTTGTTCAAGCTCATCATTTACTATGTGATATATTCAACAACCTACATTGGCATACCTAGATTTACTCTATGGAATTTGTTTCATGTAAACAGCTTAATCAACACTTAGTAGTTGTGTTATGATCTATCAATGTCTTCGAGTGAAATCTAATAAGTTGAAAGTTTAATGATTTTGATTAATGAGTGAGGATCGCTGGTATCTTCAATCAAATTCTGCCTCTACAATGAAATGTTTGGCATTCTTCATCTTCTTTTCATAATCAATGACGATATTCCCTTGTATTTTGTAAATTGAAGTGTTTTGTTCTTTCCCTTTTAGCACAACGAAAAGCATAAATAATTGCAAATTTCCACCTCGTATACCTACCACAGTTTGACCTCTAAATGCCTGACATTCAGTATTCTGTTCTTTGTCATGTTTAAGATTCAGTAATCCTGTCTGATAAAATATTGCCTTTAAATGTTGGAAAAGTGGTTATACTTTTTTTTTCCCCATATGTGGAATGTATCATTTTGGAAAGAATCCACTCTCTTTGGAAGTCCTTTTGGAATGAATCATTTGGAGAATGAATAATGAGTGTGCTTGTTTCAGGTGGGAATCGAAGCCTGGAAGAACTCTCTTGATAGCACTGGGTTTTCCCCTGAAGATTTTGCGCGGTTGCGTGGTCACTATTCCTATATCCACTTGGTACAGAAGAAAATCAACAAAAAAGCAGCCTTGGGCCATGTGGTGGTTGACATTCCTGGAACTCATTCAGACACAAACTTCAACCAGAAGCAACATGAAGGTTTAACCAGCTTGGAGATAGGACATGCAACATTTAAACCAATGCAGTCCCATTGCAACCTTTGTCATCAGAAACTTGCTTATAAAACAGCCAGCAGGTCTCTGGTGTATAGGCCTGCAATGCTCTCGATGGTTGCCATTGCTGCGGTCTGTGTCTGTGTGGCTCTCTTCTTCAAGAGTTATCCTGAAGTGGTGTGCGTGTCTAATCCCTTCAGGTGGGAAACATTGGACTTTGGTACAAGTTGATGGCCACTTAGTTCCTACTTAAATGGTATATGAGAGATTGTCTGTATTATTAAATTGTATTCAATTTATAGACTGTAAAGTTGAGATTTCTGTATAACCGGTGCTTTAGACAGGACAAATTTCTGATTCAGCGACCTTGTTGACATATTTATTCCCCTTTTAAGTGTATCTTTCACCTCTAATACTTGTAAACGGTGGGATAATATCATTTATTATGCCGTAAGTTTCACTCTTACCAGTATCTTCAGCTGTCTTCCCAAATGGAATGGTAACCGAGAAAGGAAAAAAAGATCCCAAATGGCCTAGTTAGTTGCTTGCATTCAGGTAGTTATGAACATTTCTACTTGGTTTCTTAATGTAATACCATTCCAGAATTTGATGGAAGAGGGGAAGTAGTAAGTCCGGAATCGGTTATCGGTGTCAAAGGTATGTACCAACATTTGAGAAATTAAACACATCCTATGCAAATAAGACTTGAACCATACATTTCTTGAAAGAAATATCGTCTGACACAATGATAATATGTGGATAAAGAATAGGATTTTTCATAAATATATGTATATTGAAACTTATCGATTGCTAGAATGAGCTTCTTTGCAGTGAACACATGAACGCAAACCAGTTTTTGTCTGAATATTGTATTACTGTCGTAAATCTTATCTTTTGGGAAGTTCAAACTACTTTATATTACGTTTAAAACTTTCACGACCTTTTAGCAATTAATATTAAACGTCGTACCCTAAACTATTAGGTGTGTTCAATAGTCATCATCTCACTCGCACGTGATGGGATTAGATGATCAGCATTTTACGATTTCTCCATTTTATCCAATAACTAGTGCGACCAATATATAATAATAGTTCATTGTCCTACATTTATTAGGAGTATATAATATATCGATTAATGAGTTGATCATATGACCAATGTGCCCTTGATTGGATATTATATATTATACCTAAATCATATCTTACATTAATATCCTTGCAATCTCATTTATTTTATCGTATTATGATTATATTCAATTATCTTACTAAGGTACGATGGCCACTTTTGAATGCATTTTATGCAAGTCTTTAAGCAGAATCACTTTTAACCTAAAATTTAGTTCTAAAAAATTAGACAAGAAAAAGGGTATGTATCGAGGCACCTTAAACTTAAGGATGTCATACAATGTAAGTTGAGATCTTGTAACTTACATTAATTCCCTTATGATTGTATTTGCACACATGGTACGTGTCATGTATTACGGTATTGACTCATATTCATTTTATGTGAAGGTCTTTCATTTACAAAATATGGTATAGATGTTAGTTCAAACATACTGAATGTTTAATTTGAGTTTACTTATCTTCTCTACAAAGAATTTTTTAGAACTTGCATCTAGCAACATAAGACAAACATAGTGATCATCTAATCACTTTATACCAACTACCTTGTAATTTAAGGTAGCATTTATGGTTTATGTTTCTCGCTTTCAATTATCAACTAAATAATAAATTTTAAACCTGCCTCATCTTTAGTGATCACAAATCATTAAAGGTGATTGTGAGAAACCCAACCTTTGATCTGTCTTACATGCTCATCTCCATCATACATTCTTAATTAAATATGACATTATAAAAAATGACATACAAAGAGAAATGTTACATAAGCCTAGTGACTTCATATGTCCAATATACATATCTCTAGAAATTTACTTTGTAATTTGGTATGTCATCATATCTCACGTAGATATATACTTCATGTTTACTTCTTATGCGACTATATCTTTCACGTAATTGTACTTGGTATCTATATGATTGGTTTTATAGTGAAATTTTAGATGTTTTGTATAAGAGATTACTACTTGACTATCGCAGTTGATAATCATCAGTTCAATTTTAGTTTTAGCAACTCCTAGATGAACCAAGAATAGTCGAAGTCATACAACTTCTTGCAATGCTACCAAAAATACTATGAATTTAGCTTCCATTATAGACAATGCAATGCAAGATTATTTCTTACTTTTCTATGATATTGCTCTATTATTGAGTAAGAAAACAAATCCGGAGGTAGATTTTCTTTTGTCTAAATTTCTGTGTCTGTATATCCTTATATACATAGGTCATTGTCTTGATAACATAATGCATAGTCTACTATACCTTACAGATGCCTCAATATTCTTTTTATTAGTTTCTAATGTGTTTGTCTTGAATTTGACTGTTTGTCCTGAATTTGACTGATTTCTGTTTACCATTTCAATAACATAATAAATATATGGTCTTGTACATATCATTGTATCATGAGACTTCCAACTGTACTTTTTATCTAGAAACGGGAGAGAGAATTGAAGAAAAGATGATTTCTATTACTTTTTAAAGTATCTGTACATTTATATATAGAAAATGGAGATACAAGTTGCAACTTTATGTTGTAACTAACTAACTGACAACCATACAAAACTAACTCTTTAACTGATGCTAAGGTGTATAATTTTGCTCCTCTATTGCTCTTAACACTCCTCCTCAAGATGAGCATAAATGGCATTAATGCTTATCTTGCTTAAGAGCCATTCATGCTATTTTTGATGCAATGCTTTTGTTAGCAGGTCTGTAATTTATTGGTCTGTTCTTACATGGCCATGTTTAATTAGCCCCTTAAGCACTTATCCCTTATATAATGGCATTTAACTTCTATGTGCTTGGTCCTTTTATGAAAGACGAGGTTTTTGAAGGTTTGTATGGCTACTGAGTTATCGTATAATCAATAGGCCTTCGAATTGATACTCCCAAGTCATTTAACAAATAAGTCAACCAAACCACCTCTAATGTGGTTGTCTCCATGGCTTTAAGTTCTGCTTCAACAGAGCTCCTTGCTACTATTTTCTATTTCTTAGACTTCCAACTAATCAGTGATTTTCCTAAGAATACACAATAACCACTTACTGATTTTCTGGTCTCTTGACAACTTGCCCAATTACTATCACAATAAGCATTCAGTTTCAAGGCAGAGTCTGTAGTTACTAACAACCCCAAGCCTGGAGCGTTTTTCAAGTATCTTAGTACTTTGAGACCCGCATTTTAATGTTCCAATAGTGTTCTATCCATGTGTCGTATTAACAAATGCACTGTAAAGCTAATGTTTGGCTGGGTTAGTGTCAAATATAGAAGCTTGCCTATTAATTGTTTACACTCAGTAGCATTTGGTAGTAGCATCTTATCTGTCACTTTAAAATTGTGGTTTATTTCCATGAGGATGTTACTAGGCTTGGCTCCTAGTTGTCCATATTCTTCAAGTAATTCTAAGACATATTTTCTTTGACATATTGAAATGTCCTTTCTTGATCTTGCTACCTCAAGTCCTAGGAAGTATTTTAGCTGCCCAAGGTCTCTCAGTTTGAAGTGAGCCTTTAATGTTGTCTGAAACTCTTACATTAGTGTAGTGTTGGTACTTCCAATAAGTATATTATCCATATAAACTAGTAATGAAACAAAGTCATCCCCAACTTTCTTTGTAAATAAGGCATAGTCTGCTTTGGATTGAATGTAACCATTCTTCCTTAAACAATACGAAAACTTCTCATTCCATTACCTTGATGTCTGTTTAAGGCCATAGAGGAACTTCTCTAATTTGTAGACTAGTTTTGTTGAAAAACCAGGGTTATCAAGTTTTCCAGAACAACCCATTTGCCCTTGAAGATGATAACTTAGAGGCAACTCCATATAAACATCCTTATTTAGGTCTCCATTCAAGAAGGCATTGTTGATGTCTAGTTGGGATAAATGCTAGTTTTGGTTGGTAGCTATGGCTAGAAAGAGTCTGACTGTTTGATATTTGGCTATTGGGCTAAAGGTTTCAACATAATCTAGACCTTCTTGTTGGGTATATCCTTTGTGAAGTAAATCACTTGTTAATATAGAAATCACGTATAATATATAAAATACACAAGAAGGGGAGTTAAATTGTGTAAACTTTTCAAAGATATTAATCTTTCGGGAATTTCTTGGATTTCTTTACAAAATTCAAATGATCACAAAAACACTTTACTAAAGTTGATAAGTAATGCAATCGTAAGAATTATTATCTACTCTTCTAACAACTAAAAAATTAAAAGATAAGGGTTAGAGAATAGACGCCGCGATTTTATACTAGTTCACCCTAAACTTTGGGTTAAGTCCAGTCCTCAGAGTTTGTCTGAGATTTCACTATACTCTTCAACTTTACAAGTATTCTTTATTCACTTTCTTAGCCTCTCCAGGCTCTAGCCTTTTTTTCTCTCTCTAGGAAAGATATTTTTGAGGTTCACGTTACAGATGTATTCGCTCTCTTCTTTCGCACTTTAAATACATAATTTCTCTAAGTATTGTACAATCAGATTTTCTCTCTTGAAAAAAATGTTATTTAGTTTACGACTAGAACTAATATTTATAGCCTAAGTCTTCAACTGTCTTCTTGAGAAACTACTTCTTGAATCTTCTAGAAATTGTTATTAGCTGAGTCCTGTAACTAACTCTAACTAACTAGCTAACTGACGTTCTAGAATAGCTTCCTTTTGTATAGTCAGGTATAATACTTCTTCTGTTGTCTCTTTGTATGGTATTGTACTTCTTCGGTTGTCACATTTCGTTTGTTATTGCATGTATCGTCTGTGATGACGTATCGTCTGTTGCTGACGTATCGTCTGGTGTTAATATATCATCTAGTGCTGATATATCGTCTAGTGTTGACCACACATCTTCTGGGTTTGACTAAGTGTTACTTACATTTTTTTGCGCATTTAACAAATTTGTCAAAACAGTTCATACATTTATAAGATTATTATTATTTGATTGTCATCAAAATTAATAGAAGTGAAGTCTTCTTGACTTAACAATTTCTCCATTTTTGATGATAACAAATAATCATAATTTTAGAAGATAAAATGATATTTAGACGAATAATGTTCAGACGAATAGACGAATAATGATTAAAGAAAAAAACACAAGCAATTCAAATGCATACATAAGATATATACAATGCTTTCGAATTGTCTTCTCTTTTCTCTTTTCTCCATTTCTTCTTCTCTTTCTCTCTTCTCTTCCTCATCTCTTTCTCCCCCTATTTGTTATTAATAAAAAAGATAACCCATCGTAGACACTTCAAAATTTCAGAAAACATATGTTGTATATCAGTGCGGATCGTCTTGAGGTCTTGTTCAATAGGAACACATAGAAGTGCTACTTCCTTATGAAGATCACTTATTGAGTCACCCAGTTCATCACCCTTAGTATGAATTTCCTCAATATATTTAGCTAAGGCTTCCTGAACTTCCTTCTATTTGTGACTTGCTTCCGTCCAATTGATGAAATGCTTCAACAACTCCGAATTAACAGTAGGATCTTATTGTATTTCACTAAGTGGATGAGGGTTTTCAACAACAGATGGTTCTGTAGGTAAAACGTTTAACTCTATGATTTTGATTGAAGGTAGTATGAAGGTATGTTTTCCTTCTGGGAGATCAAGATCATCAGGTCTAGGTAATTTAAGAATTGGTTGCCCAAAACGGTGTAACACATTTTTGACTAAAGGTATGAAACCTAAGGGTCTGGAATGCGTGATTAAATGCACAAAGATTTCTAAGTTGAAATTGATACCTTCAACTGTGATACTTCTGTACCGTCCTTCTATCACAGTGCTAACTACCTTGAAATTTTCATCTTTGGTAGAAACTCCAAATTGACTCCCTGATGCCCTTGAAATGTGATGTGAAACATAGATACCTCTAAGTTGAGCTGCAATAGATGCATCATCTATGTTTTTCACAGCCACTTGAATCTGTTCTTCTGTAAGATCATCTTCATTCCTTTTAGGAAACATTTTCTTTTTCCCTTTTTATTCATTTATCACAGGGGTTAAACATCTTGGTTGTATATCTGGCACAATCTTTATCGATGTTCTGCTCGTAATCAGATAGATTGTATACCGATCCTTTGAAATCTTCATTAGATATGGTTCTGCCTTCTCATCTCACAGAATCCTATATAGTCTTCGTTCTTCATGACTGAGAAGATGTATTGTCTGATCGTTAATTGGTATAGGTTCTACTTGTACCTTGACTATTTTCTTCGAAGGTTTTTTGATAATAATTGAGTTTTTGCTTCGAACTGCTACTGATTCTTCTATAATCTTCATTTTCAAATCCTTTTTGTTGATTGGTTGAGAAGGATTGTAAGGTTCCAATTGGTGTTTAACTGTCTGAGTCTTCCGTTGAACATCATATGAAGAACCCTTTTTCAAACTAAGCTTCACCTTCTTTTGTTCTTTTACCGGTTTAGAAGGAAGTTGTTGTTGAGGCTTCTTCCTCTTAAATACTAACTTCCTTTTTATCTCTGTCTCTCCAAATGATTTTGTTGATTGACTTTGCAAAATAGAGGCAATTGATCTGGTAGGCTGCTCTCTTTTCTTTTGCTTTTCAAAATCTCCACCAAGAATCAGAGCTTTTTGCTTTTTCTGTTCTTATTATCATAAGGTCAATAATCTTGGTGATCTTCTTAACTGTTTGGATTTTTCTTATTGAAGTGTTGCAGCCTTTCTCTTCAATGACACTTGTTGTGATGATTGTTGAACCCATCTTTCCTCTTTCTGTAGAATCATCTTAGATTTTATTGGCATATCAGATGATTTTCAGCCTTTTCTTCTGCAGATGTTCTTCCTGTCGATCGAGGTTTTGTTTTTCTTTCAGATGTAACATGTTCACTCCTGCTCCGTCTTACTACAAGCTCTCCTTCAGACCTTGCTTTTGGTGTAGAACCTATATCTGCTTCAACTTCAAACTTTATTCCTATTCTGTTAATAGTAGTGGCATTAATAATGCTCTTCACATCTATTTTGACCCTGTTACCTCTATCGAGTAAGATTTTAGATTCTCTAAAAATCCTTATCAACAGCATACCGTAAGGTGAAGAGCTAGAATCTCCCTAAAATTAATTAATGGGTTGGTGATTAAGTAGGTGAAACAAACAATGTTCATCGTTCATTATCAGAACGTCCTTCGAGCCTATTCTTAGTAGAACACAGTGGAGAAGCAGTGAATGTAGAATCCTAGCCTTCGGAACAAGGGTTGAAGCCTTCTTAACTCTTAGATCACTACTTCCATATAGATGTCAATTGATGTGCGCTTTATCTACACGACCTTGAGTAATCCATTTTGTATTATTAAACATCTTTGCTCCGATACTAGGACACCCAATGACTTTCTGGATAGTATCTTGTGTGACTATAACCAACAACACATCTACCATTAATATTAAGGTGTTGTCCACTACCTTTGCATTCTTCCAGAACTCATATATCTCATTCAAATAGACCTTTTCATAAACGTTGAAGAAAATTTTCCAGCCAACTACTTCAATTCTGGTTCAATGTCCATCTTATTTTCCTGCAAAGAGGTGAAATCAATGTGCCTCCCATATATAAGAGATTGCTCCATTTGTGATCTGTAATAAATAAAAACTAAACACACAAATGTATTTCGTTTAATGTAGCGAGGTTAGTATCTAAAAGTAAGAATATGAAACGAAAAAGAACTTGAAGTTTAGAACAGAGTATTGAATCGTCTTGGTTGAGAGCACTAAACAAGTCAGTTTCAAAGTTTTTTAAGAAAATTCTAGAGTAGAAGGTATTTTAGAGTCTTGAGAAGATTTATTTCTTATACAAACTCTTGAAAAGTTACCATTCATAATTTACCATTACTATTTACTTGAAAACTTATGACTTTTTATCTTCTTCTTGTACGAATTGTCCGTGTTATGATGTTGGACCCCAATTTTTTTTTTCAATTTTGCGATTTGTTATTTAGCTTTTATTTAGTTTTTGGTTGATTATTCCATTTTCTGATTAATTTTGAATGTAGTCTTTAATTTAATGGCATAAATAGAGATTAGAGATTGATAAAAGGTTTTCAATTAAGTTAGAATTAACATTGGAAGGTTAGAAGTAAGTTAGCTTAAAGGAGTTAGAAGATGGATTAAATGAAAGAATGGGCAAAATGGGAAGGACAAGGTAAGTGAAGGGTAAAATGGGAAGAAATCATTAAAATGATTTTGTAGTATAAGAAGAGAGAAGTGACGTGAGAAATAAAGAGAAAGAAGAGAGAAACGAAAATAGAAGAGAAGAAGAGAAGTTCAATGAAAAGAAGAGGAAAAAAATCGAGTTTGTTAAGGTAAGTAATAGTAAAGAAGTTTTATGGGAAGAAGATAAATTAGGAGAGCCCAATCAATTTTAGGGTTTCTAAACTAGATCTAAAGTTCTTTTTAACCTAGATAGACTGTAGGTAGGTTAGATTTGAGTTTCATTGTACTATTGTGATTCTATGATTTTTCTGAATTCTTTACATTTATTGAAATGTTGGTTTTGAATGAACCCTTGGTTGTTTTAGGAGACCAAGGAAATACTACCCAAGAGCAAAGGGAAAGGCAAG
>JANSVA010000009.1:26218044-26248068 GCA_025504915.1 Erythroxylum reticulatum | reverse complement strand
TCATCCCCCTCTAAGATTCCCCTATTTACCCTCACATATTGCCTGAATTGTTAGACTTCGTATTTCTCCTCTTACTGAACTACTGTTGGAATCTAGTCTCAACAACACCCCCGTCCCGCCCCTCCTGCCCCAAAGAACCCACCTTGTCCTCAAGATGGAAGGAAGGAAACTGATTGTTGATGAATTCAAATTTCTCCCACGTGGTCTCAAAATCGGGCAAATCTTTCCACTTAATTAAGACCTCCAACTCTCCATTAATTCTTCTGGGAACTCCCACTAATACTACTGGTTCCACCTTCAGTTGCATATCTTCATCTAGAAAAGATGGCAAGGGTTGAGAGTGTGCAATAGGAACAATATCTCTCTTTAGTTAGGACACATGGAAGATGTCATGAATCTTTGCAGTGGTTGGAAGTTGCACTTGATACGTTGCTTCTCCGATCTTGACTATAATTGGGTAAGAGCCATAATATCTCAGGTTGAGATTTTCATTACTCTTGACAACTAGGGATTTGAACTTATAAGGCTGCAACCTTAGATAAACCAAATCACCTACGTCAAAAGCCATCTGTCTTCTCTTAGAATCAGCATATTTCTTCATCTGCTGCTAAGCTTTTTCAACAAATTAGATTTCAGTTCATCCAGGATTCTATTCCTGGACACTAGTTGTTGATTGATGTCCTCTACTAAAGATCCTTCATTAGTATACTTGAAAAGAGTGGGTGGTTCTCTGCCATAGAGTGCCTTGAAGGGAGTCAAGCCAATTGCACTACTGTAGGTGGTGTTAAACCAATATTTCACTCAACTCAACCATTTAGGTCACTCCTTATGATGTTCACTCACAAAACATCTTAAATAAGTCTCCAAACATCTGTTTACCACCTCCGTTTGACCATTCGTCTGTGGATGATAAGCGAAGCTCATATACAAGGTAGTGCCCGATTGCTTGAACATTTCCTTCCAGAAAATGCTCATAAAAAGTCTGTCCCTATTTGACACAATTATCTTGGGGAAACCATGAAGCCTCACTACTTCTTTAATAAAAATTGCAGCCACTTGTTTAGCAGTATAGGGATGTTTGAGGGCTCGAAAATGACTGAATTTTATTAATCGGTTCCCAATGACAAAAATAGTGTCTACTCCCAATGCCTTGGGTAGTCCATTTATAAAGTGCATGGAAATTTCTTCCCACACTTGAGTAGGGATAGGTAATGGCTGAAGTAGTCCAGAAGGTTTCAGGGCTGAATATTTGTTTTTCTGGCCCACATCACAGCACATGATGAACTGCTTAACATTCGATTTCATTCCCTTCCAATAGACCACATTAGCCAGCCTCTTATAAGTTCTGAAAAACCCCGAATGCCCTCCTACTGGAGTTGAATGGAACTCATTGATTAGTTTCTGTATGTTTGGTCCCTCCGTTGGCAATACTAGTATATTTTCATAGAGGAGCCTCGAGCCTACCAACTTAAATGGAGGATGACTATATGGTTGTAACAGCAAGTCCTGTATAATGCCTTTTAGGTTAGTATCCTGCTGAACCATATCTTCTAGCTGATTCAATTCTTCATGATATTCCTCAAAGCCATGCACTTAGCTTCAGCCCTTCTAGACAATGCATCTGCTGCCCTGTTTTCCGATCCAGGTTTGTAAACTATATCAAACTTGAACCCCAGCAACTTGGTAACCCATTTCTGCTGTTCTTTCCCTAATAACCGCTGGTTAGTCAAGAAATGCAAGCTCTTTTGGTTCGTCCGTATGGTAAAATGCCTACCCATTAAGTAATGCCTCCATTTCTGAACAGCCCACACTATCGCCATCAATTCTCTTTCAAAAACAGGTTTCAGCTGGTTTATAATTGAAAACCCTTAGCTTAAATAAGCCACTGGTCTGCCCTCCTGCATTAACACTGCTCCCATTCCAACACCCAAAGCATCTATCTCAACTACAAATGGTTTGGAAAAATCAGCCAAGGTTAGCACAGGTGTAGTAGTCAACATCTGTTTGAGTGCTTCAAATGTTTTTTTTGTGCCGTATCAGTCCACTATAATTTATCCTTGCATAACAGATTCGTGAGTGGCTTTGCTATACTCCCATACCCTTTCACGAACCTCCTGTAGTAACTAGATAATCCTAGGAATCCCTTTAGGGCTTTAACATCTCTTGGGATAGGCCAATTAACAATAGCTTCAATTTTGTTAGGATCGCCAGATACACCTTTTGCAGATATGTAATGTCCCAAATACTCCAATCTAAACTGCCCAAAAGTGCTTTTCTTCAAATTGGCTGCTAAATGATTATCAATCAGTATTTGTAGGATTGTTTGGAGATGAACCAAATGGTCTTTTAAACTGCCACTATAAACCAGTATGTCATCAAAGAAAACTAAAATGAATTTTCTAAGATGAGGCTTGAATAACTCATGCATGAGGGACTGAAAAGTAGCAGGAGTGTTCATGAGTCCAAAGGGCATTACCATGAATTCGTAGTGCCCCTTGTGGGTTCAGAAAGTTGTCTTGGCTATATCTTTCTCTTTCACTCTGATTCGATGATATCCCGACTTCAAATCAATCTTGGAAAAGATTTTAGATCCCCCTAATTCATCGAAAATCTCATCAATACAAGGGATTGGATACTTATCGGGTACTGTCAATTTGTTCAAAGCCCTGTAATCTACACACAACCTCCACCCGCCATCCTTCTTCCTCACTAATAATATTGGACTGGAATAAGGGCTAGTGCTAGGTCTTATAATCCCGGACTCTAACATTTCCCTTATTAATTTCTCAATTTCATTTTTCTGGTAATGTGGATACCTGTAGGGTCTGACATTAGGTGGTTTGGAACCAGGTTCCAGCTAAATGGCATGGTTAATGGCTCTGTTAGGTGGTAACTTTGTAACAGAGTCGAAAACCCTTCGAAATTCCTGCAGTAAACTTCCAATTTCCTCTATGACTATAGGGTCCAAATATCACTAATTTTGTAGCTTATCCAACCTTATCATCTCCCCTTCGACCTCCACAATTTCTCTATTCAACACGTCCTGTCCTCCAAATTCAAGAATGAAGCCCTCTGCCCCGTGCTGTAAAAGCTTGACAACGATTTTGAGGAAAGTTACAGTTGCCCTCGGCACAGTTTCCTTATATAGTTTAATCTTCTGTCCATTAAGCCTAAACTTCATAATCTGTTTTTTCCAGTTTAGCAGAATATCCCCCAACGTCTCCAACCATGCAACACCCAAAATAACATCAACACTCTGCATATCAAATGGGAAAAAATCTTGTTTCATCACCATTCCTTGTATATTTAGCTCTACCCCTTTATAAACTCCAACACTCTGCACCCGATAGTCATTGCTCAGTTTAACTCTGAAGGGTTTCGTGTAACTAACATCATCTTCATTTTTTCTACTAACCCCCTTCTAATGAAGTTATGCGATGCTCCACTATCCACCAAAATTATTACCTCTGTTTCGGTAATCGTCCCTCTTAGTTTTAGGGTTTGTGGCCCCACTATACCCTTGAGGGATGTAAATGACAACGCTAACTCAGGTAAGGGCTGAGTAGTATCCTCTGGCGCATACAGGTGGAGACATAGTACCTAGTTAATGAGCTCTTCTTCTTCTTCTTGTAGCTCCGCTGGTTGTTCTTCATCAGCTAAGAGTATATGGAATTGTTTATCCTCGCACACATGCCCTTGTGTGTAATTAGCATCACATCGATAGCAAATGCCCCGCTGCCTCTTGTGTTGCATCTCCTCTGCTGTTAAATGTTTAAAAGGATAGGAGTGCTCTCTTCGGAACACCCTTCGTCCCTCATTTCTGGTATTAGGACTCACCGCCGGAGTTGAGGTTTTTCCCCCATCGCTTGACTTGCGATTTGGGTTCCAGGGGATAAGAGTCGGGTTGGGGCTAATTGGTGAGACTCCCTTCATGCCCCAGTTATTTGAGTCCAACACTCCCAAGCCTCCATAAGTCTTCAGTGGTCTGCTGGTTCTTGTAGGCTGATCTAACAAGGCCCAATTTCGGCCTTCAGTCATTTGGGCTAATTCCATCAGCTGAACCAAGGAATCTGTTTGGGCCATCTGAAGCTCCCTGATATCCTCCTTCAATCCATTCATAAACGTCTTTACCACCTCCACTAGTACATCTCTTAGCATCGACGTTACAACTTCGAATTTCTATGTGTAGTCGGCTACTGTCCCTATTTGCTGTATCTTCAACAGCTTCGCTAATGGGTTTCCCACCTTTGAGTTGCCAAACCTTCGAATTACTGCTCTCTTAAACATCTCCCACTCGGCTATTGGTGACCAATTTTGTCTCCACTGATACCAACTTAGGGCGTCTCCCTCCATGCAAACCGTTGCTGCCTGTAACCACCAGTCTTGTGACATCCCATTCAGCTCAAAGTATCGCTCAACCTGAAAAACCCAGCCAAAAGGTTCCTCTCCATAGAACAGAGGGATTTCAAGCTTCCGATGATTTTTCTCCATTCTTATCGGTTCAGTTTGAACCGATGTCTCTTCT
Organism: Erythroxylum reticulatum; assembly: GCA_025504915.1. Classification (NCBI taxonomy): domain Eukaryota; kingdom Viridiplantae; phylum Streptophyta; class Magnoliopsida; order Malpighiales; family Erythroxylaceae; genus Erythroxylum; species Erythroxylum reticulatum. The sequence continues at coordinate 26,243,543 of JANSVA010000009.1, read as the reverse complement.
TCAAATTTTTGTTCTGATATCTCTTTTACTCCTCTAGAAACGTCCTTATCCTTCCCTTTGTTCTTTGTTCTCCTTAAAATTTCAAAAATGGAGGAAATGTCTTTTGCCAACTTATCAAACTTGGCCTCAACCCCTGCAATATCATCTATTATCGTCAACATTTGTTTTTCTACATTATCGATTCTAGCCTCCATTCCTGTTGATACCATTCCCAATCACAAGCCTGCTCTGATACCAATTTGTTAGAGACCACCAGCTCTAACAGATTAACAACCAATAGTAACAGAAACCTACACTAGATGCAGACACAAACAGCAACAAAGTAGGAAGAATTATCGAAAAGAGATGAAGAAACAATGAGATTGATATTCCTCAACTAGACTTTGAGAGCTAGCTAAATCTCTAGACATTCACCTTTCAGACTATCATAACCAAATGCCGATTGTCTCCCCCCTAACAACCTTTTATTCCCTTTTTTAACAAACCCCCACATGACTCATCCCCCTCTAAGATTCTCCTATTTACCCTCACATATTGCCTGAATTGTTTGACTTCGTATTTCTCCTCTTACTTTATTGCTGCTGAAATCTAATCTCAACAAAATGTAACTTATTTCAACAAAATGTAGCTTCTTTTTCTTTTCGAGTTCGGCAAATGGTTATGACTGTAGACCATAATATCACTAACAAGCGATCGGCCATTAACCTTAAACTGATGCCATTACTCTTTCCGGTGAAATGCTACTTCATTGCATCTTTATTTCATTAAGGCCACCACAATTTCCTTTTGTTAAATAGTTTTTTACATACGAGATAAGTATATTTGCGAAGACCCCAAACGTACAATTTTGCTCCCTGTTACAAAGCATCTCAAAACTTCCAGCAGCATTTATTGTACATTTTCTTTCTCACAGCTGACACTGATAAGTGTACATGAAACAAGAAAGGAGGAGATTTTGAAGGAAAAAAAGAGATGGAAATTGAATAGGATATCTTGGGTATGAGACTAGATTTTGGAGAATTGTTTAGGTTATATAGAGCAGCGGAAACAAAACAAGCCAAATGAAATGATTGTTCAACTACCAATAAAGCACGCATAATCAGCAATAATAGAATGGAATGAACCACTTTTTTATGTCTTAAGCTTGAGGCTTCTCCCATTTGAGGGGCTTAACAACCTCCCAGGTGAAGTCTGGGTCGTCTCTTCCAAAGTGGCCGTATGCAGCTGTCTTCAAAAACCTTGTATTACCACCCCTCTTGAGATCAAGGTTGATGGTGATCATTCCCGGCCTGAAGTCGAAGTTCTCCTTCACGATCTTGAGAATTTCCTTGTCTGGGATCTTCCCCGTTCCATATGAGTCCACAAAGACAGACAATGGCTCGGGGACACCAATGGCGTAGGAAACCTGTACGAGGCACCTGCGAGCTAGACCATTTGCTACAATGCTCTTGGCAGCTTGTCTAACAATATAGGCACCACTTCTATCCACCTTGGTTGGATCCTTTCCAGAGAAAGCACCTCCACCATGGGCTCCCCAGCCACCATATGTGTCAATGATGATCTTGCGGCCAGTGAGACCAGCATCACCATGAGGGCCACCAATGACAAAACGCCCTGATGGGTTAAGGTGGAAGATGGTCTTCTCATCAAGGTACTTTTCAGGAATAACAGGCTTGATCACATGCTCCTTGAGGTCAGCGGCAATTTCATCATTTGTGACGGTCTCATCATGCTGAGTGGAGATGAGGACAGTGTGAACGCGGACTGGAACCATGGCACCATTGTCGTTGTAGTACTCAACTGTAACCTGAGTCTTGCCATCAGGTCTTAGCCAAGGGCAGGTTCCATTCTTCCTGACCTCAGTGAGACGAGCCCCAAGCTTGGTAGCGAGGACATGGCTCAAAGGCATGTATTCAGGTGTCTCATCAGTGGCATAACCAAACATATGACCCTGGTCGCCAGCTCCAATCTCTTCTGGGCGTTTGGTGAAGTGACCATGGACACCCTGGGCAATATCAGGACTCTGTTGTTCAATGTTTACAAGGACCTTGCAATGGTCCGCATCAAGACCAACATCATCAGATACAAAACCAATGTTACGGCATGTGTCACGAACTATCTTCTCGTATTCAACCTTGGCTTTGGTCGTAATCTCTCCAAAGACCATGACCATGTTGGTCTTGGTTCATGTCTCACATGCAACCTTGCTGTCAGGGTCCTGCTCAAGGCAAGCATCGAGTACAGCATCCGAGATCTGATCGCAGAGTTTGTCGGGGTGACCCTCATTGACTGACTCAGAGGTGAATAGAAAGGTCTCCATTTGGTTAATCTGCACATTATAGAAGCAACGCAGGCATTTTCATACACCAAAATCGTAATTCTAATTTTGACGAGACAGGCAGGTTAAAAGTCGAAGGATTTCTAGAAAAGATAGACCGATAAAAAGGAAAAGAGAAATATGCTCAACATTGATGTGATATTCTTTAAGCATTAAACTTTAAGTACAGTTCACAAAAGCCAAGAATCTGAGCTCAAGAATATGCCTAATGATTTATCAAAGTCTAGACTCCTGGAAACAGCAAGTAACAGGAAAAAAAAAAAAGAAGGAAAGGGTCCTTATATTCCTCTAGCATCCAAATGGGATAAGAATCTAAAACCCAATAACTTCAGATCTTCCTCTACTGAACGCATCCAAGTGAAATGTCAGGTCGTACGAATGAAATGCATTTGCAAATCACATCACAGAAGTATCTCCATTTTTATACATCTCCCACAGTTCTTTATTCTAAATGATAAATAAACAAGAGTACATGGTCTCACTAAAATGCAACCTTTTATTTTTTTTCATACTCTGCACCGGATAAAGCAATTGATTTCAAATCTGGTAGTTATAAAGATCCCCAGATCTAGACCAAAGACGCTTAATTGCTAAGCAAATATTACCACTCCAATCAAAGGGATGAAAATTGTTACCAAACACAACAGGCAGTTTTTGGCTACCAAACCAAACATATCCCAACTCTGAACTTTTATTACCCATCACATTTGCTTCAAATCTACTGAAAAGATAATATAGACGAGAAAACAATCGCGTAATAAAAAACAACATTGCGAAAGCCATAAACCAAGCACAGACATGTATTTCAAAATCTAAAACTTCCAGATCCGTTGATCCTTCATACAGAGAAAAGAGCTCGAAACTCACATAAGCCTCAACAAGCCAAAAACTCAATAACCCGACACTAAAAGGCCACATAAACACCAGATCTGAGAGCAACTGAGCAGAATTACTAAACAACATTCATACCATTTGCTAGACCCACAAACAAAATAACTAGAAGATAGTATTGGAACCAGAAAGACCCGAAAATTTTCGCCAGTAAACATGAAGACTCGATTTTTAACATGCATCAATGAGACTGAAAAAGAGACCGCAGCATCCTGACGCCTAGTATGAGAATGGAAGGGAAGAGACTGATGTGTCTACCTTTGGACTATGGACTCCGTACAGATCTAGAGCTGCGTGTAGGTTGTTTAAGCTCTTGCCAGACCCCAAAACAAGCGGTACTAGAATGAAGGCTACGATTCTGGCTATTAACTCGCTCTATTTATAGGCTGAAGTCTATCGAAATGGACCGGTTTACCGGACCAAGCGGTTGGGAAATTCTTTTAGGTACATCTATGCCCAATTGGCGTTAATTGTATAGCCGACAAAATATAGCCGTTGGATGAGATAAATTTAAGAGGATAGGATTTGCTTGGGTTGGTGAGAAGAGGGAGAGAAAACCCAGCTTTGAAAAGTGATGGCTTATCTGATGTGCGATTTAGGTAAGGAGTATTATTTTATTAATGGGAAATGTTACCGGGAATAGGCAGTCACTCACCAACCCGAGTTTAGGTAAATCGGCTTTAAGAGTGGTTGGGTTTCAGTGGACTAAGGTGATTGAGAATGAGTTGTCCACGAGGATGATTCTAAATCAGGTAGCTTGTTTCACATTTGCAAGCTCTCTTTAAATGGTCCCAGTTCTCTCTCTCTTCTTTTTTATAATAGCAAAATTCATAACCATCTCTTTTTTTTATGAATGAGCAAAAATCCATTGAAAGATACAAGCACTTGAGCAAGCTTACCAAACCCCTCAGCGAAAAGCTGCAGTGGAATTCAATGTCTTTGCTTATGTCATAAAAGATAATGTGCCTTGGGGTTGGGGAAATCAATACAAGTGAAGAGACGCGCATACTACGTTTATGTCATAAATGGCAATTCATTCTACGTTGAGTCTAACCGAAGGAGAAGAAGGTAATAATAATAAAAATAAAAACAATAATATCATCGCTTTCTAGCTACTAGGTAGGGTGTGACATTTAGAATTGAATCGTCAAACGTGTGTTGATTAAACTACTGTATAATTTGGGGATTTGGGTTGGCGAGCCTTCAACAACTTGAAGAGTCCAGGCAGGACATGGTTCCTAGTCAATGCCAAACATCCCGCGGTCTCTGTCGTTCTTTTATCGTTTGATTGGAGAAACAACCGCGTTTGGTCACCAACCCATCCAATCAATGTCCAACGTCAGCTATACATCAATTAACTCGGGGAAGAAAAGAAAGAACAGTTTTTATTTTACTTCGTGCCTTGAAGGTTTAAACGCCGCCTAGAGTGACGTGGCAGCAACTAGAAAATGGGGGCAGTTGGGATTTGTTAGGGGCTGAGATAGGTGCGGTTCCAACCATTTTTATATAAAAAAAAATGAAACACAAACTTTTTCCCAAAAGCTTGGGCGAACAGGCACGTGTCCGTACGCTGAATTGGTTTGCTGTGCTGAGTGCTGACATGTCAGTTAAACTTACGTATTCGACAACAGTTCATTAGAACGAGGTGGGTAGAGCTGGACCAAGAAATTATGCAATAACTAATCACTGCTGAGTTGTTACCTTTTAAGCTTAACGTATCGCAACTCCGATCCCTTCTCCGATTGGTTTATTCAGATTCAGATAATTACCCTAACTTCGCTACTTTTTTCTTTTATTTTAAATTTCTAGGACTACCCTGCTCAGAGGGAACACGAGAAATACATCACTAAAGTATTTACGCCATAAATCGAAAAAGACTTTTTTTCGCTGTAATTTATAAGTTCGTGAAATTAGTTATCGGTAAATTTCACCAAAATTACGTCACAAATTTTCACCTTATATATCAATCAAAGTGGGTGGTTGGTAAAATAGATCATTTATAAGAGATCAAAATTAAACAAAAATTAACTATAATATAAATTTTAAACCTGCTAGTTGAGATAGAAGTTCTTTTTCTTCAACGGTCATTAACTCTTAAGACATGCCTTTCAAGAATTTACACTTTCCAATCTTTCCTTATTTAACAATGACCTTAAGCAGATCTATGATCTAAGATTTTGATACAAAAGATCCTCGTAAAGAAATAAGAATACTTGTCTTTTTATTCTCATTTTACTTTAGTTGATTTGTGTATTATGTAATAGAATAATAATATTAGCATTTTCTTGATTTAATAACTAAAAATCTTAAAATTTAACAATAAAAAGGGTTCAACTTAATTATTTTCATTGAATTAGACTGAATTGAATACCATGTTAAATTTCGTAAACCTCTACCTCGGGATAGTATTGGTTCGTATATACAAAAAGGATTGAGTAAAACTGCAAGCAAATTAAGTTCTATAAAAGTGAAATCTTTTAAGTAGAAAAAGATTCGAGTAAAGAGAACCGTCCACTCATATTTTTATGCTAAAGCTATCGTCTTTTAAGATTGCCATCTTCAACTTTTAACCGTAATCATTCTATTACGTTTCCTAACATTAGTTGGCACATGAGACATCAAGCAGCAGCTTTGGTCGGACAATTCCAAGTAGGAAAACTTGAGCGGGTTGAGATTGAAACTTGACAGTGTAAAGGTCCTAAAATCTGCATTATCGTCGAAAAAGGTTACGAGCCCCGAGACTTCACTGAGGTTAACACTACCAAGAAAGCTTACCCTCGATGTCGAATAATCTTCATGTGATAGTGTACTGACAACACTGAAGCCCAATTGCAAAAACAACTCTATGGATTCATAACCATTATGATATCACCATGACAACTATGATGATCTATGCACAAGTTGTCTCCTCTCTCTGTGTTACTACTGTTACTTCTTTGGTACATGCAGTAGTGCCATTTGGCGTTAATATTACATCCGTTTGACCTATCCATCACACATAAATTCAAGATTTAAGTGAGTCTGACTTGTCTTTAGCATGATAGGAGCGCATCATGTAGATTTCTCATATTTAGAAAGTTACGTATTTATTCCTTTGTTTAAGCATATTGTTGACCATATATAGAGTCTCGGTATATTGTATATAAAAACACACCAAAGTTTCAATGAAGAAGCGAACCAAATTTTCCAATTCCTCTTTGTATCATGGTATAAGAGTAATGATTCAAAGAAATATTGAAAAACCAAGAAGGAAAACCTAGATTTAAACAAAAAGAAAAAGCCATGGTTGAACCAAGCAGCATTGTGGAACACAGCACAAGGAACATGGAGCCTCCACTGTTGTCGTTCTTGAAGATTTAACATGAGATTTAACCCAAACTCAAATCCCAAATTAGAGAATAGTTTATGATGCTTTTGCCGCACAAATTGACAATAAATTAGATGGAACAAATTATACGTTATAGTCTCAGGTCATGGAGATGTATATCTCAAGGAAAGACAAATTGGGATACATTAATAGAGACTTGCCGCAACTAGAATCAACATATCCTAGTTTCAGAAAGTGGCACACTGAGAATGCAATTGTAAAGGGGTGGTTAATCAATTCCATGGATTAATCACTGATTAGCAATTTTATTCACTTCCCTACAATAAGACATGGGATGCAATTGCTGCAACCTATTTTGATGGAACTGATACTTCTTAAGTATATGATTTGAAGAAACGTGTGACTAGAATGAGACTAGCAGGGGGATCCATTGAATCATATTACAATGCTCTTCAATGCCTATGGAGAGAAATTGATTTTTGCCATCCAAATCTTATGGAATGTGCGGGTGATATACAGAAATACAAAGCAATCCTACAGGAAGACAGAGTTTATACCTTTCTGGATGGATTGGACGATCAACTAGACAAAATACAAAGTGATGTGCTTTAGATACGACAATTCCCTACAGTAGGACAACCATATGCTCATGTCAAAAGAAAAGATATTAGACAAGTAGTTAACAAGCATTGAGACTATTACAGGTCTTGTTGTGAAATTAAAAGGAAACAAAGGTAGACATCAACAACAACCCATACTTCATATGTCAAAAATAGGAACTTCTGCTAAGACCAAATGCAAGTTCCAAGTCCAAAGGACAAATAGGTGGAGGGGGTTGCACTCATTGTGGCAACATGAAACATACATGTGAAACTTGCTTTAAGTTACACGAATATCTTGAATGGTAGAACGAACTCAAGGAACGTAAATAACGAGAGCCTAGTAGTAGCAAGGAACAAGTAACTTTAGTAAATGTAGAACCTCAATTACTTCTGATTTCTGAAATTGAGCCCATAAATGAGTAAATCACTATTGCTGGTCAAGGTAAGACACCATAAGAAAATAATAACTATGCTTTGTTGACTTCTAACCAAGGTAAGTGCAGTAAATGGATAGTGGACTTAGGCGCAACCGACCACATGAAATTTTCTTCAAAAGATTTTGTTGAAATTATAAAGCCTCAACAAACTAATGTAAAGAATGCTAATGGAGTTATTTACCCAGTTACCGGGGCTGGAACTGTAGCTTTGTCACCTTCTCTCTCTCTGTCCCATACTTTACTAGTTCCATGTCTTTTACATAAATTGATGTCTGTGGGTCAAGTAACTAAAGAACACAATTGTGTTACACTAATCTATCATACTTTTTGCCTTCTTCAGGATATTCGCACCAAGGAGATCATTGGGCGTGGTACTAAGAGAGAGGGCTTATAATACATAGATGATTTCAATTCTGGCCATGCTAATAGCATACGTCACTTGGATAATATGAAGGTGAAACATATTTGATTACGGCACCGTCGCTTGGGACACCCATCGTTTAGTTATATGAAATACTTGCTACCTAATTTATTTTCTAGTTCACATAATTCAGATTTGAAATGTGATACTTGCATTTAGCTAAGAGTCATCATCTACCTTTTCCAAAGAACTTGAATAAAAGTACTATTCCTTTTGCGTTGATTCACTCTGATGTTTGGGGACCCTCCCCGATCATTACTGCTTTTGGTTATCGCTGGTTTGTGACGTTTGTAGATGACTACACTTGAATGACTTGGTTGTACTTACTGAAGCATAAAGATAATGTATTTAGTGTGTTTCAAGCATTTCATGCAATGATTCATACTCAATTTTCAATAAATTTACAAATTTTTCTATCTGAAAATGGTGGTGAATACGTCAATCATAGTTTTCAAAATTAGCTCAAACAGAATGACATTCTCCAAGAAACATCATATGCACAAACACCCCAACAAAATGACGTTATAGAATGCCGGAATAGACATATATTAGAAACAACTCGGCCTTTATTGATTGAAGAAAATGTTCCAAGTAAATATTGGGCTAATGTAGTTACTACATCAGTTTACTTATTAAATAGAATGCCATCAAAGATACTGGATTTCAAGACTCCATTATAGGTTTTATCCGAACATTCTACTCTACCATCTATGTTGTTACTTCCTCCGCGAATGTTTGGTTGTGTGGTTTTTGTTCATCTTCATAAAAATTAGCAAACAAAGTTTGACCCTTGTGCAGTTCACTATGTTTTTCTGGGGTATGCTACACAAAAAAGGGATATCATTGCTATGACCCTATTAGCAAGTTCACATATGTCACAATGGATGTAACATTTTTGGAGTTTGACAATTTCTTCTTTACATCAACATCTAATTCTACTATTTAAGAGAAGATGAAGCATGAAGAGAAGAATTGGTATCTAGATGATAAGCAGGAACAGGTTATTTCAACTAGCTCAATACACAATGAAACCAAGGAAAAACCACAATCTTGTGACCGACAGTATTGTGATATGATAAGTAAGGAAAATGATGTGACATTAGTTAGAGAAATAAAAGAGAATGTTATGGACGATGAAACTAATATATTGGAGGATAAAGATGATTTACTTGGGGATGATGAATCTGAATCTGAAGTGAATGAAAACACTGTTAAGATATATGGTGCGTATCTTATTATTTGATTTTGGAATTTTTCGATAATTAGACATCTAAGATAATGTTGATGATTTTAAAATTCAAATCAAAGTGGGATAGAATAAAATCTCCTATCTTGGAAAATTGAATAGAGTTAGAACTCTATCTAAAGAAGAACTCTTTTGTGGATTACGTTGGTGGATGTTTGGATGTGGTAAAATTGCTTAAGTGAGGGAGGCTTGTGTGTGTGACTTGATCTGTGTCTTGGTGTGGGTTCATCATAGGTGTATGGGTTGATAACGTTATAGGTGTGTGTAGAAAATTATGAGTGAGCTGAAGCAATGTAGGAGTGTGTGTGAACCATTATTTTGGACGATTTGTATATGACCCCTCATCTGGAATAGCAGTTTATATGTATGATGTTGTCGTGGGCTGAAAGATAGATTTAGTGAGTTATAGAGTTTGTGATGGGGCATGAGTAACTCCCTTCATGCATGACTCCCTCTTTGCGTCATTTTTGTTTGGTTACTGGTGGTGTGCAAGGTGAGGCTATGAGTCTTTTGTTTTGATAATTAAAAAGTGCATGAATGAACTAATGTGCTGGTCTTTATGCTATTGTCTTTATTGGAGTTTCACGTGAGTCGACTAAAGGTGACATGCTGCATTGAGGTGCTTTGATAGTAGTGTGCCTTCGTTGGTTGGTTGTCAATGATGAAGTTTTAGTGCAGTTGTATTCTTGTTTTTGTCTTTGCGTGGTTCAACTGGGCAAATTCGTGAGTTTTTGGTAGCTAGCTTTCTATAGTGTTTGTGTAATTTTGTTAGGTTACTCATTATCATAGATAGTGATTTTTATGTGGAAAATTTCTAGCAGTCTTGGTGATTTTGTGACTGTCGTTTTTAGTGTTGGTGCATAAAAATTTCAGAAGTTTTCGTGACTTTATAGCTGTTGTTTTTATTGTTGGTTTATGTGAAAAACTTCATTAGTTGTCTTGGCTGTTACAGCTCTATTGGGTTAACATTTCGGTGATGAAACGTTTGTTAATTTAAGACATTTTGTGGCTGTTGTGCGTGAGATGTTTTAATGACTATATCAAAGATCCATAGCATATTTTTTGGTTAACAACTTCCTATTCTTTCGTTAATGAAGCGACATATTTAGGTGAGTTGCTTTTTATCTTAAGCGTTTTCGTTTATGTTGAATTTTGTTTAATCATTTGAGTTGTTTATTTTATTACATTTTCATTAAGCATTGTTTAAGAAAATTCTCTATTGAGGTTAGTACAAGGCAGTCGTATTATTGGGTGTGAAATATTTTCATGGGTTGTGAGGATGAGGGATATTATCAAAGGTTGAGTGATATCGGCTCAGTAAAGCCTTGTATAAAATTATTTTGTTAGTGATAGAATTAAGCTGGGTGAGAGCCCCACAATGTAGGCAAGGTATGTTAAACTGTGATAACAAATATCGGTGTTGATTTATATTTGTGTATTTAATTTTTCTAGTTTTTTATTATGGTAGAAACGACTGCGGCAAAATCTGAAAGTTTGCGAAACTAATACACCCTTATGGTTTTTCAATTGGCATTAAAGAGGGTCACCGAATCAAAACTTGATACATCAAGTCAGTGTAGATCTTTGTTTCACAATTATGGTTATAAAGAGAAGGGGCATCAATTCATAAGGCCACCGTTGTTAGATGGTTCAAATTATCCTATGTGGAAATCACGAATGAGAGCATTCATTTAGGCACAAGGAACAAAGGCATGGAACTCAGTTTTAAATGGCTGGACACATCCTATGATGATTGATGCAAATGGAGAAGCAGTGTTTAAAGATGCATCTGAGTAGACAAAGGCTGAAGAAGAGAGAGCGCTTGGAAATTCTCAAGCCCTGTACGCCATCTTTAGTGTTGTTGATGAAGGTCGCTTTGCTATAATAGTAGCTTGTAAATTAGCGAAAGACGCATGGGACACTTTACAAACTATACATGAAAGATCGAAATCTGTGATAGCCTCAAAACTTCAGATGTTGGCCATAAGATTTGAAGAACTGAAGATGGATGAGATTGAAATCGTTGGAGACTTCTATGAGAGGCTGCGTGACATAGCAAATCAAGCACATCAACTCGGGAAAAAGTACTCTAACCTGAAACTGGTTAAGAGGATATTGAGATCGTTGCCTCTGAGGTTCATACCAAAAATATCTGCCATCAAAGAAGCCTATGATATCACTGAATTGTCTTTGGACAAGGCAATTAAGATTCTTACTAACTTTGAAATGAATTTGTTGAGGGATAATTGAGAGAAGAACAAAGGATTGGCATTGCAAGTCGAGATTGGTAAAGTCGTGAATGACTTAGGAGGTGAATATGATGAGAATGAGGATATGAAGTTATTGATAAGAAATTTCAGCAAGTGGTCAAAGAAAGTGAAGAAGGATAGATCTAGGCAAAATGGTGGGAGCTCATCAAATAGTAATTTCAAACAATAAGGAAAAACTTAAAAGGGTGAAAGAAAAGTAAAGAAAATTCAATGTTGTAAGTGTCAAGGCTTCGGACATGTGCAAGCGGAATGTGTCAACACCTTGAAGAAGAACAAAGGGAAGTCCTATACAAGCACTTGAAGTAAGAATGAATCTGGAAGTGAGTATGGTAGTGAAGAAGAAGCTGTGAATAGTGTTGCATTAGTTGCTTTATACAACAAAAGTCCAGTTACTTGCATTACAGTAACCAAAAAGGAAGTAACCAATGATGAAAACGTGATTAAATAAGAAAATTTCAGGAAAAACGTAGACAAAATAGCTCAAAGCTCAATCTTAGATTATGACAGTGACAAGAGTACTTTAGATGATAAAAAGGAAGGTATTTATGAAGCCTATGAGTTAATATATGTTAAATGGGTCCAAACAGGTAAAAAAAATGAGAAGTTGAAGGAGGAAAACTCTACTATGAAAAACGCCATTCAAGACCTTGAGAAGAAGTTGTTATCTACAAAAGATGAGCTTAATAAAACAAAGTTGAAGCTGGTCAGCACGGAAAAGGGAAAAGGAATGTTAAATGGAGGTACTAAAAAGCTAGAAAAGTTGTTAGACATTAGTAAGACTAAAGGAGACCTTCAAGGCATTGGCTATAGAGGTGAATGTTCCAACTCGAATGATGAGAAAATTGGTGTGACTAGAGCTGTCCAAGGAGAAATCTCAAAGAAAAATTGGAGGTCCATACCTATATGTCACTTTTATGGAGTAATTAGGCATATAAGACCGAAATATTACAAGGTGTTACAAATGTTGTTTCAAAGGGTCAAAATAAAAAATCTAGACACTCTCCATTAAATTTCCAGTAGCAACCCATGTTACCGAAGCACTCTTGGGTTAGAAAGGGTGAAGTACAAGCACAAAGATGTAGTAAAGGAAAAACAAAAAATTGTTCAGATTCACAGTTAGTTACTTCTTTTGAAGAAATTGTTTAGATTGAGGATAAGTTAGTTACTTCAGATGAAGAAATCAACCAAACAGTTGATGACCGAGATAAAGTGATGAGGAATAAGCCCAGGTCTGAATTTCTTCGAGGGGCATAGGGACGGTATGCTTTATATTTTTGAAGTATAGTTTGATGTTATTTATTAAAAACAAAAAAACAAAAAAAGAGGTCGAAGGAGTTATCGTTTATGCTTTCTGAGTTTTTATTTATGGGTTTTTTAAGGTTCAGTTGATTGATGTGTAAATGAGGCTATGCTTGATGATGAAGTTTATGAATTTGATCAGTCTTATGAAGATAGAATTAAAGTGAGCAATGATATGTTGACGTATATGATAATTGGTAATAAATTATCATCTTGACTTTCTGGTACTGCACTATGTGCTTGTGATTCTTCTGCTACAACTACTATTGATTCTTATGTTTCTTTATTTGATGAGATTGATCGCATTAAAGGCATTCTTGTTTTGACATTGTTTTGTCACAAAAGGAAGACATCATATTGTTTTTGGTGACCGTTCAATTCAGGGGAGATTTTAAGGTATCTCCATCACTATTAGCCTTACTTTTTGGTATCATTTTGTCCCAAAGGGGAGAAATTTAGATGACTGGATAATTGTTTGTTATTATTTCTTTGGATGTTTCTTGAAATTGAATAATTTGATGGATATTCTTTGGAACTTGATGTTGGATTAAGAGGGAGTTCTTTTTTCATGTGGATTATATGTCCAATTATTTTATTTAGGAGGAGTTTCGTATTTGTGACAAACAATGCTAAAAAGGGAGAGATTGTTAAGATATATGGCATATATCTTATTATTTGGTTTTGGCATTTTTTAATAATTGGACATTTAAGATAATGTTTATAAGTTTAAAATTCAAATCAAATTAGGATAGAATAAAATCTGTTATCTTGGAAATTTGGATAGAGCTAGAACTCTATATAGAGAAGAACTCTTGTGTGGATTACGTTGGTGGATGTTTGGATGTGGTAAATTGCTAAAGTGAGGGAGGCTTGCATGTGTGACTTGGTCTATGTCTTGGTGTGGGTTCATGATAGGTACATGGGCTAATAACGTTGTGGGCGTGTGCAGAAAATTGTGACTGAGATGAAGTAGTGTGGGTGTGTGCATGAACCATTATTTTGGACGATGTGTATGTGACCCCTCAATTGGAATAATAGTGTGTGTGTATAATGTTGTCGTGGGCTGAAGGAAAAATTTAGTGAGCTGTAAATGTGATGGGGCATAAGTAACTCCGTTAATGTGTGACTCCCTCCTTATGTCATTTTTGTTTGGTTGTTGGTGGTGTGCGAGGTGATGTTGTGGGTCTTTTGTTTTTATGATTAAAAAGTGTATGAACGAACTGATGTGTTGATCTTTATGTTGCTATCTTTATTGGGGTTTTGCGTAAGTGGGCTAAAGGTGACATGTTGCATTGAGGTGCTTTGATAGTTGTGTGTCTTCATTGGTTAGTTGTTGTTGATGAAGTTTAGTGCAAACGTGTTCTTGTTTTTGTCTTTGCCTGGTTCAGCTGAGTAAATTCGTGAGTTTTTGGCAGCTAGCTTTCTATGGTGTTAGTTTGATTTTTTTAGGCTACTCACTGTCATCGATAGTGGTTTTTATGTGAAAAACTTTCAGCTGTCTTGGTGGTTTTGTGGTTATCATTTTTGGTGTTGGTGTGCGAAAATTTCAGAAGGTTTCATGACTTTGTAGTTGTTGTTTTTGTTATTGGTTTGGTGTGAAAAACTTTGGTAGTTATCTTGGTTATTGTAGCTCTATTAGGTTAACATTTCATTGATGAAACGTTGTTAATCTGAGACATTTTGTGGTTGCTGTGTGTGGGATGTTTTAGTGATTATATCGAAGATTCATAGCAGATTTCTTGGTTGACAACTTCCTATTCTTTCGTTGATGAAACGACATATTTAGGGGAGTCGCTTTTTATCTTAAGTGTTTTCATTTATGTTGAATTTTGTTTAACACTTAAGTTGTTTATTTTGTCTCATTTTCATTAAACATTGTTTAAGAAAATCCTCTGTTGAGGTTAGTACGAGGCAGTTATACTATTGGGTGTGAAATTCTTTCATGGGTTGTGAAGATGAGGGATAGTGTTAAGGGTTGAGTAGTGTCGGCTCACTAAAATCTTATATAAAACTATTGTCATTAGTAAAAGAATTAAGCTGGATGAGGGCACCGCAGATATAGGTAAGGTGAACCGAACTACGTTAACAAATATTAGTGTTGATTTATATTTGTGCATTTAATTTTTTTAGTTTTTGATTGTGTTAAAAACGACTGCAGCAAAATCTAAAAGTTTGCGAAATTAATACACCCCTACATTTTTTCACACATAATTCGTGAGAATGCTGAATTTGAAATTGTTCTTGAAAGAACCCCTATCTCCGTATATGATGCCCATGCTCATGATCTCGCGAATAATCCTTAGGTAAGTTCTTTAGTACCATCTCATAATTACTATTAGATAAAGCATAATAAATTCACACACACAATCACCTACTTAAAGCATCGAAAATAAAAAAAAACGAATAAAGATTTAACAAGGTTCGACCAATGATGCCTACGTGCTCGGAAAAAGCAGAGAGAATTTCACTACGAAGAAAATGATACCAATGGAATCTGTGCCAATTGATGAAAGCACTAGTGGCCCAAGCCTTTCCCTTCAAACCCAAATTTTCATTTTTCTCTAATTCGGGTCACACTACGAGCTTATCGGATCAGGTCGTCATTCGAATCCACCAAATTTCAAGACAAAATAACAACAAATCTTCCCCTTGGCTTGAATTATCTTCTTCAATAAGAAAATCATCACTCTGTCTTGTACATAGCCCTCGCAAGGGCACTACTCAATACTGCACACACCAATCAAGTCCAGGCAATGCCTAAACTTGTTAACTAGGATTGCCTTGGTCATTATATCAGCTAGATTATCATGTGTAGACACTTTCTTCACATCAACCACACCTTGTGATACAATGTCCTGAATGAAATGATGCCTGACATCAATATTCTATGTACACTCATGGTGCATCTGGTTTTTGTTAAGATGAATGACACTCTGGCTATCATAAAACACTAAAGTCTTATCCTGAACCAAACCAAGATCACTTACCAGACCCTGTAACCAAATATCTTCCTTCACTACTTTTGTAACAACCATATATTCAACCTTTGTGATAGACAGTGTGACTATAGCTTGCAAAGTCGCCTTCTTGCTAATGACACTTCCAAAAAGAGTAAAAATATAACCTGTCATTGATCTCCTCTTATCTAAGCCCCCTGTATAGTCTGAATCAACATAACCAACAACTAAACCGCACAACTTGGCCTTGTCAAAAGTAAAAACAATATCTACAGTACCCTTTAGATATCTCATAATCCATTTCACAGCCCACCAATGCTGCTTTCTAGGAAACGTCATGTATCTACTCATAACACTGACCGCATGTGAAATATCAAGACCAGTGCAAACCATAGCATACATAATACTACCCACATCACTCGAATATGGAACACTCGACATCTGCTCCATCTCTTTATCTATTTTCGGCGATAAGTTTGTAGATAATATGAAATGGGAAGCAAGCGGGATAGATACAGGCTTAGCACCTGTCATATGAAACCTCTGAAGGACTTTCTCAACATAAAACCGTTGAGATAACATAAGTTTCCCAACACTTCTATCCCGTGTTATTTCCATCCCTAAAATCTTTTTTGTTGCACCCAAATCCTTCATCTCAAACTCCTCACCTAGTTGCTTCTTCAACAAAACAATTTGTGACATGCTTTTAACAGCAATAAGCATGTCATCCACATACGACAACAAATACACAAAAGAATCATCTGCAAGCTTCTTATGATACACACAACTATCATATGAACTTTGTGTAAAGCCATTATGAATCATGAAAGTATTAAAAACCTCTTATACCACTGCCTAGGGGACTGTTTCAGACCGTACAGGGATTTCTGAAGCAAACAAACATGATTTTCCATACTTGGAGCAACAAAACCTTCAGGCTGACTCATATAAATCTGCTCCTCTAACTCATCATGCAGGAATGCAATTTTCACATCTAACCGCTCAAACTCTAAGTCGTGAAGAGCCACCATAGCTAATAAGACCCTGATATAACTGTTTTTCATGACTGGAGAGAACACTTCATTATAATATATCCCCTCCCTCTGAGTAAAACCCTTATCCACTAATCTTGCCTTGTATCTAGGTTAGGCATGACAATGGGTCGGGTTTGGTTCGGGTATTACTCTACGCATATTCATATCCATTTTTTATGACTAAATCCATTATCCATTTAAAATCCATCGGTTTTTGCAATTTACTACTCATATCAAAATCCATTGGATTGTTCAGGTTTTTAGATATCCATCGGGTTGTATAACACATAAAAAGATAACTTCTAAATATAAAATATAAAGAGAAGATTTTTGCAAACGCTCCAAATCAAAATTACTTTAATAATAAGATGTCAAGATTTTAATTTGTATGTCTTAAAAAACTATAAAATTGGAATAATAAAAATCATAACGTCTAGTGTAAAGACAACATATATTTTTCACAATCAAGAACTGGAAAAAAACATAAATATCCAAAGCTTCAAATTGTCTTTGCGTGAACTCCATAACATTCAAAACTCCATCTCCATATCATTTGCATTATTATCATCGTATAAGAAAATAAAATACGATGAAAAAGGTGAGGACTGAGAAGTAAAGTGGGGACTTTAAAGTTGTTTCTTCTTAGAAAATATTAATATTTTATTACATTTAACCATAAATATTCAAGAAAAAACAAAAAAAGAGTTAATAAAAAATGGGTAGGGTATGAGTATCCATCGATTCAGGTTATCACTAGACCCATATCCAAATCTATATCCACATCCATTTTTCATCATCCACTTAAAATCTATTTAAAATCCATTTTTTTAGCCTCTATGTTCATTTTTTCGGGTCAGGTGGTGCAAATATTAATCAAGTTAAAAACTCACTGCCATCTCTAATCTAGGTGCTTCAACCCCTGGATTGCTATCTTTCCTTTTGAAAACCCATTTACAGCCTACTACCTTCTGTCCCTTTAGTAATGGAACAAGCTTCCAAGTCTAATTCTTATGAAGAGACTTAACTTCTTCACCTATAGCACCAATCCATTGATCTGCATTTGAACTTGAAATAACTTCTTTATAGCTATTAGGCTCCTACACATCAATTGTCTCTACAACTTATAAAGCAAAAGCCACAAGGTTAGCATATCTAATAAGATTTCTATCAGCTACATGTGAATACATCTGTGGTGGTCTGATTTGTCTCCTTTCTCTGACTGTTGCAATGCTATACAGTTGTTGTTGCTCAGACGCATCATGAACATCAAGATCTTACACCTCCTCCACTCTTAAATTACTAGACTGAGCTAGTAGAGTTTGAACCTCAAGCTTCATTGATCTTTATCACCGTGATATGATCATGCTATCATCTTCTCCTTCTGACTATCTAGTGAGGTAGACTCATTGAATGTCACATTCTTGATGATAACAAAACCTGGAGAATTCTAATCTGTGCACCATAACCTGTAACCTTTCACTCTAGATGTATAACCTAGAACTATCCATTTCTTTGCCCTCGACTTAAGCTTACCATCTCTCACATAAAAATGTGCAAGACAACCAAATACTCTTAAATTAGAGTAATTAGCAGGTGAACCAGACCATACCTCAAAAGACGTTTTGAACTTAATAGCTGTAGATGGAGATCTATTGACTAAATAGCAAGTTGTATTAATTACTTCAGCCCAAAAATCTTTGATCACACATGAATGTGAGAGAAAACTTTGTGCTCGATCACAAAGCGTTCTATTCATCTATTCTGCAATGCCATTCTATTGTGGTGTGCCTACATAAGTGCGGTATCTCACTATGCCATCCTTGTTGCATAAGTCATTGAACTCGAAATTGCAAAATTCCAACCCATTGTCAATTTGAACAGGCTTCACTTTTCTTTCTGTCTTCCTTTCAACCATTTTCTTCCACTTAACAAATGTCGGAAATGCCTCATCTTTGCTTTTTAGGAAATACACCCACACCATTCTAGAGTAATCATCAATCAAAGTCATAAAATACCTGGCACCACTCTTTAAAGGAATTCTGTTCGGATCCCACAAATCTGAATGTATGTAATCTAACTTATCCTTGGTCTTGTGCATTACGTTTTTGCTGAACTTCACCCTAGTCTATTTGCCAAACACACAATGCTCACAGAAGTCTAAGGCTTCATTTTTGTACCCGTTCAGCAAATTCCGCTTGCTCAAAACAGACGATCCCTTGTCACTCATATGACCATGACATAAATGTCACATTTGAGACGGATTCTGATCACTGTTGCCTGAAGCTACAATAGCTTCCCCTTTAACCATACTGCTCTGAAGCAAATACAGTCTAGATTCCAGCTTATCCTTCATGAGTACCATAGAGCCTTTGCATACTTTAAGAGTTCCATTTTCTGAATAGAACTTGAACCTTTGATTATCCAGAGTTGAAAGAGAAGTCAGATTCCTCTTCATCTGAGGAACATGCCAACACTCAATACTTCTAACAACACCATCAAACATTCTTAATCTGATGTAACCAATCCCCTCTACTGTTAATGGATTATTATTATCCAAATAGACAGTCCCACTCATTTGTTTGTATGTAGTAAACCACTACTTGTGAGGACACATATGGAAAGTTGCACCAGAATTAAGAACCCAGGAATTTTACCCATGACTGGAACTTACAAACAACACCTCTCTTACACTGTCACTATTATTAAAATCACGAGTATCAACAATATTAGTAGAATTCTCCTCTTTCAACTTAGGACAATCTCTCCTAAAGTGACCTTTCTTCCCGCACTCGAAATAGTTTTGTTTCTTTGCTCTAAACTTCGATCTAGTCTTAGACTTCTTACTAGAAAAATCTTTCGTCTGTGTTCTTCCCCTACTCACCAAACTCTCAGCTTCTATTCTATTTTCTGGAAAGTTCTTTTTCAACTCTTTAGAGTTTAGAGCATTACTAATGTCATCCAAAGAAATACTATCTTTCCCATACAACAGTGTATCAACAAACGTCTCATAGGATGGTGGTAATGAGCATAACACAATCAAGGCTTGATCCTTATTATCAATCACGATATCTATATTCTTAAGGTCCATAATTATCGAAATGAACTCATTAAGATGAGATTTAATGGGTGTACCTTTATTCATTCGGAGATTATACAGCCTCTTTTTCATGTAGAGGCAGTTTGTCAGTGATTTCGCGGAATACACCTTCTCCATCTTCTTCCACGCCTTCCCTGTAGAATCTTCAGCAGCGATCTCGCGAAGAACGCTGTCAGTAACACTTATGAAAATCGCACTTAATACCCTCTCATTCAAATCTGACTTCTCCGATTCCTTCATACCTTCGGGAAAATCCTCATTAATCACCTTCCATAATCCTT
Source organism: Erythroxylum reticulatum (assembly GCA_025504915.1). Lineage (NCBI taxonomy): Eukaryota > Viridiplantae > Streptophyta > Magnoliopsida > Malpighiales > Erythroxylaceae > Erythroxylum > Erythroxylum reticulatum. The sequence continues at coordinate 26,223,342 of JANSVA010000009.1, read as the reverse complement.
GTAAAATCAGGGGCGATCTCATCCTAATCTTTTGAAAACTGAAACTAGATCCCCCATCAAACTTCTCTACTTCATACTTTGCAAAAGATGAAGACGTCATCTTAACCCTAGATTATGTGCAGAGAACCCTATGATCTAATACCAATTGTTAGATAAATTGCAATAAATTCACACTCACAATCACCCACTTAAAGCACCGAAAATAAAGAAAAATGATATAAAGATTTAATGAGGTTCAGCCAATGATGCCTACGTCATCGGGCAAGAGCAGAGAGAATTTCACTATGAAGAAAACGATACCAATGGAATCCGCCAATTGATGAAAGCACTAGTGGCCCAAGCCCTTCCCTTTAAATACATATTTTTGTTTTTCTCCAATTCAAGTCGCACCGCAAGCTTATCGGATCAGGTCGCCATTCGGATCTACCAAATTTCAAGACAAAATAACAACAATTACCATTTAAATACTCCCTCAGCTTATAACTTGCCTTTCAGGCATAATTGAGGAAAACCTCCAACTCGATACTCTCCAGAATTTGAAAGGAAAAATTCAAAGTATCCAATTGCAAACCATGTGAGTACTTAAAGACTACCTGAGCCTCTCAAAGCTTTTAAGCATAAGTTATCCTCTTCTAATGTCCCAAGCAGAGTATCCAAAGCCTTAGCAGATCCAAAGTGGGCTAAAGCAATAAGAGAAGAAATGGATGCGCTATAAAAAAATAATACATGGGAGCTTGTTCCATTACCAAAGGAGAAGAAGTTAGTTAGGTGTAAATGGGTGCTTTCCATTAAATATAGAGCAGATGTGTCCATCGAAAGGTATAAGGCGAGGCTTGTGGCAAAAGGGTATACACAAGCATACGAGATAGACTACGAAGAGACATTTTCTCCAGTGGCAAAGCTTAATAAAATAATGATCTTATTGTCCTTAGCAGCAATTTTAGATTGGTCGTTGCACCAATTTTATGTGAAGAACACTTTCCTCTACGATGATTTAGAAGAGGATGTGTATATGGATATTCCACCAAGATACATTATATAGTTAATTAAGAAAGTTGTGTGGAAGTTACGATAGAGTCTTTATAGATTAAAGCAATCACCTCGAGCTTGGTTTGGAAGGTTTAGTCTAGCTATGAAAAAATATGGCTTCAAACAGAGTAACTCTTATCATACTTTTTTCTTGAAGCACCAACAAGGATAGGTTACAACATTAATATTCCACATCAATGACATGATTATCAAGGGAAATGGCATGGAAGAGATTTTTGGACTCTAATATAAATTGGCTACTGAATTTGAGATGAAGAGCTTAGGGGAACTCAAATATTTTCTCAGAATTAAGGTGGCCATATCAAAGCAAGTTATATTCCTTTATGAAAGAAAGTACGTTCTTGACTTGTTATCTGAAGTTGGGTTGATTGATTGCAAGTTAGCCAATACACCTATTGTCCAAAATCACAAATTAGGAGAACATTCAGGTCATGCTCTATCCAATAAAAAATGATACCAAAGAATAGTAGGCAAGTTGATCCACTTCTCATATACTTACCCTAACATAGAGTATGCGGTCAGTGTAGTGAGCCAATTTATGCATTGTCCCAGTGAAAAACACATAAATGCAGCCATACGGATACTTCAATATTTGAAGTATGCCCTAAGGAAAGGAGTGTTGTTTTGCAAGAGTGATCATTTAGACATTGCTGGTTATATGGATGCAGATTGGGAAGGAAATGTCCTTGATAGAAAATCCACGTCAGGCTACTTTACATTTGTGGGAGGGAACTTGGTCACATAGAGGAGTAAGAAACAAAAGGTTGTAGCACTATCAAATGCTAAAGCAGAGTTCAGAGGCTAAAGGACTTTGTGAACATCTATGGCTTAGAAGGTTGCTAATTGAAATTGGCTTTGCTCCTAAATCTAAAATGAAGTTGTTTTGTGATAATAAGGCAACTATAGACATTTCTCATAATTCAATACAACATGATCGTACAAAGCATATTGAAGTGGATCAACATTTTATTAAGCAGAATTTTGAAGAAAAAACAATTCAATTTCTTTTTGTCAAATCTGAAGACCAATTGGTAGATGTTCTTACCAAGGTTGTTGCAAGCAAAAGTTTCCATATCTCACTTGACAAGTTGGGCATTCGAGATATCTTCTCCCCAACTTGAGGGGAAGTGTTGGCATGAGTTGTATACCGAGTGACTATAGGAGCAAATCATGTAGATTTCTTATATTTAGGAAGTTATGCAGTTATTCCTTTATTTGGAGATATTGTTGATATTAACTATAGATAGAGTCTCTATATATTGTATATAAAAACACACCAAAGTTTCAATGAAAAGTGAACCAGATTTTCCAATTCCTCTTTGTATTAGTCCGTTCAATCAAAAATAATATGAATTGGCTAATTTTTAAGTTCGATTTCATTTTATAACTTGTGCATATGAAAATCAGTCGATTTATTATGAACCGGTCAGTTTATTCGTGAACCGATTGAACCTACTTGTTCTATATAATTTCATAAGCCAAAAAACCATTCTCATTTCACTTTTTATTTTTTCTCTTCTCGAAATTTTAACTTCATTTTCTATGAATCTCAGTTCTCCACTTCTCCTCACTTAATTTTAGTGGTAAATCATAGGAATTACAAAACCAAAATCTTTGAGAGGTTTGGTTCTTTCACATGTTTTCCACCTCTTTTTTTACTTTTCAGATAAAGCTCTTGTTTGTTTCTTCATTCCAGAGATGTCGGTACCTATCCCCTACAACATGATAGTTACTACACCATGGCACCTCCTGAAAGGCCTTCACATCTATTTTTCACACAAAATAGAAAAACTAAGTAGCAAATAGAATTCAGACTTGAGTGAGTTCGAAAAGAAAATTTATAAAATCTAACATACGTGCTTTTAATTGAAGATACATGAGGAAGCAAAAAGTTCTCATATCAAACTGGTGTTAAGGTGGTTTTTGCTTACGGAGAGCACTGATTAATCAGCAGTTTTTCTATTATTTTCTTAGTTTTCTTGAACTATACTTTTCTGCTTTCATCTGTGGCTTTTTGCAAGTGGGAGCTCTATTGAGCTGTTTAATGTTTTTCTATCTCGTGAAATGTCCACTTTGTAGTACGTAACAGGAGCCTTAATTACGTATCTCGGATTGAACACAAAAGGGAAAAAAATGAAGAAATGTGGAAAACACCCAATTTTGGCTCTATGACTTCAAACAAGCTTTCAGAAGCCGAAACAAGCACAAATCTACCAACACCTTCACGAGAATTGCCCGTCGTAGCATGTTAAAGCCTTTTTATAGTTTTTTTAAAACGTGAACCTTTGAATGGGTCAGAGTAACCATACATTCACAATTTTCTTAAGCAGCTACAAGAGATTTTAACATTATATATATAGCATCTAACTTTATTGGTCATTTTATTATCTCTATCTCGATCAAACACAATTAGCTTAACTGATAATTTATTAAAACCTTTAAGATGTAATTAATTGTTGTCCACCCTATAGGAAAATATCTAACACCCCTACCTAGTTTTCTCATCTCTTTGTGTGGTTGTCTGTGAACTTTACTTCATCTGCCATGTATATGTTGCAAGAGGTTAAAATGAAAGAACTTGCTGTAATTATGGTGAAACTTCATGCGGTAATTCATTTGAGATGGTTATTTGATTCTTCCTTTCAGTGCTATTAAATTGGCTGTTAACATTGTGCTAAAATCAGCTTTTCATTTTGTGTAATCCAAAATGCTTCGAGTTAGCTGAAGGATCTTAATATGTCTTATCTCTTTTCATGAAACAAGAACACGTATTTTTCGTTTGCTTTTTACTGTTACAAGGTTAAACTGGACCGATATAAATGAAGACCGACCATAGGTTCTTCTATGGTTATTCTAAAAGTACACTCGCTTTAAGATCTGTATGCCTGTTAACATTGTTTTCAAGTTTGATCCAAGACTTAGAACATAGGTTTGTTGCACAGCTACCAATTACCTTTGCTAATCCTTAGGAATCAGGTGCTTTCATCAAATTAGAGTTAACTCCCAGCATGATATATATCTTCTGTATTTAAAACTTTCATTGTTTGCCTCAACTTGTTAAGTCTAGATCACTTCTAAGCAACTCAGAGGAGGTGGAAAGTAGATGATACATTTCTTTTATCTTGTTGTAAGCTCCCTTATTTGCTCGATCAAGTTAGAAATAATTAATTGGTATTGTATTGTGTAAAATTGCTCTGCATGCACAGGGTTTTGTATCTACATGCCATCAGTTTTCTGTTTCCAGCATTAAGGTTATATTCTCTTATCTACATGCACAGGTTCCCTTAGGTAGAATTTAGTCTGAGATGTGTATGGTGCATAAGGAAAACATTTTAGCTTTCTCCCAGTAAATATCTCATTATTTAATGTTAATGTATCTGATTTGCTCAAGTGTTTGGTCTTATGCAGAGACTAGCTTCGGATTTTCTGTATAAATACATATTTTTGGCTGTTAGGCGTGGGCTCCAGTACTGATTTGATTGTCCAAAGATTTGAATTTGTCTACGATTCAGACAAAAGAAATCATCTTATGGACGTTCTTCATGCGCAAAGGGAAAATGGCGTTCATGGCAAGGTAAGGTTTGAGGATAAGACAGTTTTTGCTCTCCGTCTTTCCCTTCCCCTCTCAGGAGACTTTTGTGATTGAATTCCCTATAGAACTTTTCTGGCTTGTGATTATATTTGTATAGTTCCATGATGATTGAGACTTTATTGATTTTTCAGCAAGCTTTGACGTTAGTTTTTGTGGAGATAAAGAAGCGTGCTGATTCACTTGAGCATTGGCTTTGTGTCAATGGCTTCCTAGCTACAAGTATTCATGGTGATAGATCACAACAGGTGTTTTCTTGTGTCCTTTGATATTCGGTTATCCATTTGAATGCACATTCATGGCCTTGAATTTGATATAATTGTGATAAATGAAATATTTGATTGGTTTGTTATATAGAGAGAATCAATAGGTCCTTCTTTTAAAGAATTTTAGGCTAAATGTACTTGCTTTGAAGACCGACTAAAATGGTTGAACATACTTGTTTATATTTCTTTTATACCTTACTTATGCCCTTTGTCAAGAAGATATTTGTGGGACTCGGAAAGTATCTTGTTTTACTCTTCCTATCTTTTAAAGAAAATATAGCAGTAAGAAGTGACCTAAGCTACTTAGGGTTAAATATGCTAGTTAAATAGGATACGATCTTAGTCCATTCACCCTAGGAATTTTCCATACTCATTTATAATTTTAGGCCAATC
>JANSVA010000009.1:26170609-26204308 GCA_025504915.1 Erythroxylum reticulatum | reverse complement strand
ACCTCTATAAAAACAGTGTTTGATCTTCTTCCCTATTCTTAACATTTAAATTTGTTTAAATTGTTTTGTGTGAATTATCTTCTGATTTTATTGTAGATTTTTTTAAGAAAAAGGTTTAAAGATCTATTCAACCCCCCCTTCTAGATCGTTTACAGATATTACACAATACCCCAAAGTTACAATGGAAATGAGTTGTTGAAGGACTACGGAAATGAATTGTTGAAGGACTAACTAAATTATTGAAAACTAAACAAGTTTCTAGCATGGTTTCAGTCTCATGGGTAAAAGTACTTACATTATCTTGGAATTATTTCCACATGTTTCACAAAAAAGTGTTCATATGCTCCATTAAAGGGAAAAGGTCAAGACGTGTAATTTCTCTCCTTTTTAAAAATTTAATTTTATTACTTTAATAATTAAAATATTTTATAATATTAAAAATTTTAAAATATTTAATACTTGTCATGTTATTCTAATATAAACTGCTATACTAATTAATGAATATATGATAAAGTTGATATTATTATTATTATTATCATCATCATCATATTTTAATAGCTATTTTACAAATAATTTGATAGAAATACAATAAAAAGTTGGTAAGATATGATTAGATCATATTAATTAGACTTATTTCTTTTGTTTTGGATCGATTTTGGTAAAATTGGCATTTATTTTGTTTTGGGATAAGAAAAATAAATGTTGGACCAAAATTTTGGTTTAAAATATCTAATTGAAGAATCATTTGTCAAAGTTGCACATTTTGGGAAGATGGAGCTAAAGAAGAAAGACTATTGGAAATGATAAGATGGGATCATGCCTAAGAGTTAGACTTACTCTAGGAAGTTTATTCAAATTAGGAGACTTCATTTTTAGGCCTATTATACAAGGATCATGATTTGTTCAATCATTATCTTTGAAATATTTGTAGACCATAATTTTGTAGAGGGATGAATACATTATTATCTTTTTTTTTCTTTCTTCTAATTTGGTGGGAAAAGATAGCCATGAGTGAATAAATCTGAAATTTTTAATTCAAAAGGGAATTAAAACTCCATTTGTAACTTTGAGAAGATTTGTTCTAAACATGGATTTTATTTTAATTCAAGTACTTCTTATTTCTTATTCTTATATTTTATGAGTAATTAATATTAGATGATCTTTAAAATTAATTTATTGTTGATTATTCTAATAGTTATCCATGAGTTTAGTGATTTGCAACTATCATGAATGATTGGTACAAGCAGCAAGCAGGTTATTTATGTATTTGCATATCTTACTTATGAGAAATAAGAAAGCTAAATTGCATAGTTATAGCTAACTCAACTATTTAATTTAGGGCTAAGTCTTTTTCATTAAGCTTACTGCTAACATTTAATTGATATAAAACCTTATAATGCCCAATCAATTAATGATAAGTTTTGATTTGAATACTAGGTTTTAATAAATTAATTTAGAGACATTGAGACTTATTATTGCTATCCTAATATGTTTTAGACTAAATGCTTTGTTGTAATTTTTTTTCTTTTTACACTAATGTTTAGAGTTACATTTAGCATGAATTATAGTTAGGTAAAATTGAATCTATCACTTTTATACTCAGTTGATTCCTTTTGATTTCTTGTTAATTTTAATTTATTAGTTAATTAATCATTCTCCATTCTATTTTGCAACTACTATAACAATTTAGTGAATCATGAATTAATTTTGAGGGCTTCGAGAACTTGTTCAAAATTTTTGTGCCATTTTTAGAAACTATTTTATTTTCTTAATTTCTTTGCTTTATTTTTTTAATTTAAAACTAAATTTATTATCTTGGATAAATCGTTCTTCTCAGACAAGCAAGTTGCAATATAATCCAGAGATTAAGAAGATAACACAATGTTTAAGGAAAAAGACTAAGTAAGGGAAAAGCCATTCATCAGCAAATGTGGAAGTAAAGATAGATTTAATAATTGGTGGAGACTTTATATTTTTAAAAAGTTGAAGAGAAGATGAAAAATCCTAATGATACACTGTTGGGGGACTTAACTACGCTAGATTTGAATCAATAATCCTTATGCATAAGATTTCTACATGTTGAGGTAGATTTCGAATTAAAATCTAGTTTAATTCACTTACTACCTATTTTTTGTGGACATATAGGTGAAGATCCACATAAAAATTTAAAATAATTCCATGTTGTTTGTTCTAAAATGAAGCCACAAGGAGTGACAGAAGGGCATATTAATTTTAGAGCCTTTCCATTATCATTGAGAAATTACGTAAAGGATTGGCTTTATTATCTTTCCACAGGCTCATTGACAACATGGAATGGAATGAAAACATTGTTCTTGGAAATAAAATTCTTTCTTACTTCACGAGATACCATTATCAAAAGGGAAATATGTGAGGTAAGAGAATTCATTGGAAAAACATTGTACGGATATTAGAAGAGGTTTAAAGAATTATGTGATAGCTCCCACACCTTTAAATTCTAGAGTCTTTTGATTCAATAATTTGATGAAATGATACTACTAATGGAAAGAATTATGGTAGATGTAGATAGTGGATGAGATTTGGTAAATAAAACACTAAAAGCTACCAAGCAATTGATTTCAAATATAGCTAAAAATTCTTAACAATTTTGGATAAGGATGGATGGAGTTGTTAAGCTAGTAAATAAGGTAAGTAATAATCTTGTGGATAAAATTTCAAACTTAATTGCTTTAATTTGTCAAATGGAAATAGTTTAATTGTAATTAGTATGAATGTGTAGAATATGCTTACTCTCTTGGCATCCTATATATATGTGTCATATACTGCAATAAGACTTCATTCAAGAAGCTAATTTGATAAGGGAATTTCCTAATCAACCTTAACGGAAATATGACACATATTCAAATTATTATAATCTAGGATGAAAGGACTACTCGAGTTTGAGCTTTGAAAATCATAGAGTGTAGCAAAGATACCAACCACAAAATTTCAATAAACATCCTCCAACACTTGTATACACTTAATGTGAACTCTTAAATTTATGTACGTATTTAGATAAAATTGTTAAGGCCCTTTTTAATAATACTAAAAAATTTCATTAGGAAAAAGGGATGCCTTTAGGATTTGGGAAATTAGATCACTCAATTAGCCACCTCTGTTAGTAAATTGGAAGCACAAGTGGTAGGAAAATTACCTTCATAAATGATATTTAATCCTAGGGAACATTGCGAAGTGAGAAGGAAATTTATTCCAAATTTTCTTTACTAATGGAGGAAGATAGGCATGAAGAAGGAGAGAAGAAAGATGAATTTCTAGCTTAAGATGCAAAAAAGGTAAAATTTGACTTTTCTTTGCCTATATCATCTAATTCTCATGTACCTCCTTTCCTTTGCAAGTTGGTTCAATCAAAAGAAAAGAAATATAAAAGAGAGATCTCAGGGACCTTCCTAAATGTGGAAATTAATATAATATTAGTAAAAGCCATAAAGCAAATTCTAAATTATACAATTATTTGAAAGAAATATGCATAAACAAAAAGAAGTTCAAGGATAAAGAGAGAATAATTTTAGGTAACAATGTGTAAACTATGATAAATAGTAAATTACCAAAAAGATGTAAAGATCTAAGTATATTTTCACTTTCTTATGTCATTGGTGATAAGGAAACTTAACATGCCATGCTAAACTCAGGTGATTCTGTTAATGCCATGCTATACTCAATTTACCAAACTTTAAATCTGAACTCTTTGCAAGAATTCAAGTGATTATTCATCTAGTTGATCGTTCTTATATATGTCCTAATGGTCTTGTAAAGGTTGTTTTGGTTTAGGATAAAAGTTTAATATTTTAGTATATTTTTACATATTAAAAATATATGGAGATAGTATAGAACATTTATATTAAATTTTGTTGGGAAGGTTATTCATAAAGATGGCTAAAATAAAAATTGATGTGCATGAGGGTAGTCTTTTCGTTGAATTTTATGGAGAGATAGTGAAACTATTATTTTTAAAGCAATGAAGTATCCTATCAATTTTCACTTTGTTTGTCAAATGGATATTATTGATTCAATTATGTATGATATTTTTTAAGGAAGAAATTGTTAGAAATGAGTTAGATTGTAATTGAATTAGAAGTGAATGAGGAAGTTGATGAAACTTTTGAAGTTGTAGAATCATTATCATTGATGATAAAAGAGCCAAAAACTTTAAATATTGAAATTCTATAACTCACAAGAAAATGTTGCCTTATATTTTGTAAGCTCCAAAGCTTGAATTGAAAGCCTTGTCTAATCACCTTAAGCATATCTATTTGGGTAAGGGAGAGTTATTATCTGTGATCATCTTAAATAGGTTAACTAAAGAGTAAGAAGAATGCCTAGTAGCACTTCTATAGGACTACATAACTATAATTGTTTGGACCTTAACTGATATAGAAATTATGAATCTAGTGATTTGTATGCATAAGATTCTTTTAGAAGAAAATGTTAAGCCAATAAGGAAACAAAAAAGGAAACTTATTCAAATAATGAAAGAGGTAGTAATGAAAAGGATTCTAAAGTTGTTGAATGCAAGTATAATCTATCTGATTCTAGATAATGAGTAGGTGAGCCTAGTTCATATTATTCCAAAGAAAATAAGGGTGACAGTGGTAAGAAATCAAAGTGATAAGTTGGTGCCAATGAGGGTGAAAAATCGATGGCAAATATGCATAGATTTAGGAAGCTTAACTTAGCAACTAGAAAGGACCATTTCCCATTACCGTTTGTAGATCAAATGTTGGAAAGATTTGCTAGTAAATTATATTCTTGCTTTTTGGATGGTACTTCAAGTTACTATCATATAGTAATTACTTAAGAAGATTAAGAAAAGACTACATTTAAATGCCCTTTTAGAATATACACCTTTAGGAAACTACCCTTCGGTCTTTATAATGCTCTAGGTACATTTCAAAAGTGCATGATGAATATTTTCTCTTAGTGTATTAATAATTGCAATAAAGTATTAATAGATGATTTTAATCTTTATGGATATTCATTTGGTGATTTCTTAAGTCATTTATTTTAGATCCTCAAAAGATGCATTAAAACAAATTGGTGTTAAATTATGAAAATTTTCATTTTATGTTTAATCAAGGCATTTTCTTAGAAGATGTAATTTCATTTAAGGGTATATATGTTGATAAAATAAAGGTTGATTTAATTGTGAACTTACCTTATCCTATAAATGTTATGGAAGTTCAACCTTTTCTTATATGAGCAGGGTTTTATTATAGGTTTATTGAAGAATTTTCAATGATTACTATGCAATTGTCAAAGTTACTACAAAAATGATGTTCCGTTTGAATTTAGGAAAGAATGTCAAGAAGCTTTTAACAAACTTAAGTCATTATTGACATATATGCCTAATATTTAGCCACCAAATTGGAACCTACCATTTGAGATCATGTGTAATGCCAACAATTATATAATAGGAGTTGTTTTTGGCCAAAGGATTGGTAAACAAAGTCATCTAATCTATTATACTTCAAGGACATTAGATGTTACATAGTGCAAGTACTTTACAGTTAAGAATGAGCTTTTAGCCATTGTTTTTTAGATAATTCTAGATCTTATTTTCTTGGATCTAAAACTATTGTGTATTATAATTGTATAACATTGAAATACCTTTTAGTAGATCAGTCTAAACCAAGGTTGATACGATGGACTTTATTTCTTTAAAAATTTGATTTGGCAATAAGGGATAAGAGTAGAGAATTTAGTGGCAAACTATATGATTAGGTTAGTAAGGGGTAGGGATATTTTTCCTATCTTTGAAACTTTTTCTAATAAACAATTGTTCCAAATGAAATGTACAATTTCTTGATATACAGACCTTGATAGTTATTTAATTATTAAAATTTTATCTAACTATATTAGTAAGTATAAGAAGGAAAAGATAAGGAATGGGTTAAAATATTTTGTTTGGGATGAATCATATTTGTGAAAATTTTTCTTTGATAAAGTTATTAGAAAATGTGTGCCATAAAGTGAATAACATTATATCTTAGCCTTTTTATCACAACTATTATATGCAGAGGTTACTTTAGTCCTAATCAAAATTGCTAGAAAGCTTTTTGATAGAGATTTGTATTAAAAACCTTTGTTTAGAGATGCTTACTTGTTTTTATAAATTTTGTGATAGATTCCAAAAGACAAACATGTTGTCTCATAGAAATAAAATGTCTCAAACCCCTATTCTTATAGTGGAGATATTTGATGTATGAGGCATTGATTTTATGGGACTTTTCCTTTATCTCATGGTTTTTCTTGCATACTTTTTGTGGTTCATTATGTTTCCAAGTAGATGAAAGAAAAAGTCACTAGAAGTAATGATTTTGCATCTAAGAAAAAGTCACTAGAAGTAATGATTTTGCATCTATTGTAGGTTTTATAAAGTAATATTTTCAATACATTCGCGATTTATGAGTTATTATTAGTGATTAAGGGAGTTAGTTTTGCAACAAAGTGATGGTAACTTTACTTAAAATGCATTGAGTGTAATATTAAGTAGCCACTACATATCATCCACGAACAAATGGAGAAGTAAAAATATAAAAAAGATAACTGAAGTCCATTATAGAAAAGACAGTGAATCGAGGAAGAAAGTATTGGATCTTATATCTAGACAATGCCTTTTGGGCTTATTGTATAGCATGTAAAACATAGGTAGGAAAGTCCCCATATCAATTTGTTTTTAGTAAAACTTGCCACTTACTTGTAGAGATCGAATAGAAAGTTTAGTAGGTGGATTTAAATAAAGCTTAGGAGGCAAGGAAATCACAATTGCATAAATTATAGGAACTAAAGAATGGATGCTTATAAGAATTCAAGAATTTATAAAGAGAAAACCAAAATGTTCTATGATAATATGATTTTGAAGAAGTATTTTGAGGTTTGAAAGAAGGTGTTATTATATAATTCTTAATTAACGTTCATGCTAAGAAAGCTATGGTCTAATTAGATTGGTCCTTTTTGTTGTCACTAATTTATTTGACTATAGTGTAGTAGAAATAAAGAGTTTATATACTGAAAAGATCTTTAAGGTGAATGGACATGGATTGAAACCATTTCATACTTTAGAAAATGGAAAGATCTTTAAGGTGAATGGACACGAATTGAAACCATTTTATAATGATATGAAGGTCTTAAGTTTACAGGATACTAATTTGGCACTTCCTCAATACTTAAAAGATTAAGAAGAAAAAAAAGCTCCATTGAGCATAATGACTTTAAACAATTTCTCTCTTTAGGAGGCAACCCAAATATGATGTTTTTTTTAAATATTTTGTTTTAGTTACTTAGTGGTTTCATTTTCTTGCTTTTATGTCATTGTTTTTTTTTTGGTTTAAGTAAGAAATTTTGTCTTTTAGGAAAACTACTAAAGTTTATAAGGAAAATTTGTCTTTTTTTCGTTAGTAATGTATTTCTTTATGGTGCAATGGAAATTAAGAGTTTAAATACTAGAGAGATCTTCAAGATGAATGGACATAAACTGAAATTATTTCATGAGGATATAGTGGTCATAAATTTGATGGATATTAATTTAGAACTTCCTAAATACTTAAAAGATAAGAAGAAGAAAAAAGTTATGCTAAGTATAACAATGTTAAACAATTGTGCTTTTTGTGAAGTAATTTAAATATGATAATTTTTATTAGTTTTGTTTTAGCTAATTATTGGTTTCATTTCTAGCTTTTTTCTAGTTATTTTGTTATAGCAGAATTTTTTTTGGCATATTGTATTCAACACAGGTTTAAAATAACAAACCTTTAAATTCTACGACACTGAAATAAATAAGGAAAGATCACATCTTATACAACTTAAGTTTTTAGTATTAAATTCCTTTACTAAAATGAATACTATGAGATCATGTCGTATATATATTAACATACTGTTTTTTTTAAGAAACTAATGGGAGATATTTTTTTGAAAATAATAAAATAATAATAAATTTTGTTTTGTTCATTAGAACTTTTTATGTTTCATTTTAATTAAGAAATCAAAATCCCTAAAAGTTGATTCTCTTTATTATGAAGATCACACACTATTAGCCTCCTATGCCATTGTTCTTTGCTCCTTTACTTCTCTACCAATCTCCTCTTCTCTGCTTTGTTTCTGGTCTATTTTTTATATCTTCTTTAGTTTCATCTGTTCTTCTACTTCACCAATTTCTTTCTTTATTGATCTTCTATTTTTTATTCTCTTCTTTGGTTAGGTTATATGGTCGTTGTTTTCCTAGTTGTTTCTTCACTTGATCATTGCTTTATCTAGTCATTGATCACTAGTTATGTTCTATTCACCAATTCTACTACTATTTTGGCCATTTTCATTTTTTATTGATATGATACTTATTGTTATCACTTCCAGTTAAAATTATTTTTATTGTTAATTGATTGCTCTAGTTATTGTCTAAGTTAGTTTCTTTATTCACAATAATCATAGTAATAAGGAGAATAAAGGGTATTGATAGGACCTTAGCAAACACTAAATTTATGACAAATTTATTTGACAAAAGCTAATAAAAAATTACATCAATCACTAAAACCAATTAGAAGCGTACTTAAATAATCAAGTGTATGTCTATTTTGCCACTGGCTGAGTGACCTTTGCAGATATCTTATCTTCAATTCTAAAGAGAGAAAATAAAGGTAAGCTCCTCTTAAAACACAACAAATTAACTCAGGTAAGTATGTGCAATACCTTTCTTTAGAGGAGTTGAATATCAATGAAAAATATGATGCTTTGATTGATGATATGAGTTAGGAAAATTTTATTCAAATTAGATATCCAATGTTTATTGAATTAAACAATGAGTTCTATACTACTTTTAAATTTTGATAAACATGGTAATTTCACTTAATGTAGTCTTCATGTTATGCAATATAGATTAACGGGTAAAGAATTTGAACAAAGTATCACTAAGTTCAATTTAGCCTTAGGGTTTATAACGGACAAATATGCCAATTCTACCTAGTATAAGGAATATGTTGTAGAATATGGTGATTTTGATCCTTTAAAATTTTACAATCAATGTCCTTTGACATAAATGTGTATCATCTTAGTCAATATAAAAGTAGCTTTCTTAAAGAACTTAAATGGGTTTATTTGCAGTGTTTTCTTATTTTTAATTATTCAGGGAGGAAGGCTACAACTTGTACATGTACTAAAGATGCATTATTCTTTAATGGGTGTATTGTATATAAGGTTTATGTTAATTTGAGAGCTTGGTTAGTAATACAATTTAACATTATTTTATCATCTAATAAGAATTTGTGTCATGGTTCTTTGATTACTCACTTGACTATTAATCTTAACTTGCATGATATAGTTGATCAAATAAAAAAAAGAGATTTTGTTTTGTTTCATATCATTCTCTCTAAGGAGGTTCATTATCACATCAACACAAGGATTTTGATGTTCAGCAACCTCTATTTCTTCTAGTAGGACAAATTTGACACGAGTATAATCTTCAATTGGAGAGGTTGGAGCATAAAATTTCTAAAATGTGGAGGAATTTGAATGCTTTGCTTTAATTTATAAGGTGACACCTCTATGTCCACCTACATTATAGTGCATTCAGTTTCAGATGGCTATAACTAAGCGGAGTATTATAATCTTTCACTAAGGGGAGTATCATAATTTTGGTAAATGTGAACGTCTTATGCATACATTAAGGATAACGTATGATTTAAAAGTGAGGGAGATTTAGTGTATATACCATATTATGATAGGTGTCTATTTGTCCTTTGGTGAAATCTGTAATTTATGTTTGGACTCTTGAATACTATGATTTGTATGTGTTGATTATCCTTTGCGACAACCTTAAATTTTTTAATTATTATTTGGAAATAGTATTCAAGTTAGGATAAATTGTCTATGAGAGTTTTAATGTATAAGCGAGATGAGTATGATAAGTGTTTTCTTATAAATTATTTGAAGTATCCTATTGATTTTTATTGAATGAAAATGTGCAAGACTTAAATGCAATTTGATACTTGTGTGATCTTTTAAGCCTAAGAGTAATTCATTACATTTATGCTCGTACATATATCTTTGTTATATGTTATCAAATATAGCTTATTCATGCTACAACTTACTCTTGTATACATTTTGAGCCACTTATTTGGTGAATTTATACATAAAGATGATAGGGTCACTTAGGTATAACAATTTTTTACTAATAAAAGCCTACCTTAACTTTTACCCCTTGAGAACCAATTTAAGTCCTCACCTTTCTTTTCTTGCATATTAACCATGTTATAAGTCACTTCTACACTTTTTTGTTGTTGGTTGCCTTAATAATTTTAAGCTCCTAAATTGATGGAATTCTATAAAGCTTATTAACACAAGATTTTAACTACTTTTATAAATGTAAATTAGTTAATTCAAGTTGTGGTGATCTGATTTCTCAGTATTTATAGAATAGGGGAGAAGTATCATAAAAAATAAATATCCTCTTTAATGTTTCTTGTGCTTCAAAAAAATAAAATAAAAATAAAAACGATGTGATTATAATCATGCGATTTGAATGAAGTGAATTTAAGCTGATTTGAGTTTAAGCTTATGTAGATAAGTTTGTATAGTTCCTTTGAGTTGTTAAAATTGAAATATTCTTTTCTACCATACCTTTACTTAAGCCTTATAAACCTTATCAAAACCCTTTGAGGTATGCATTAAATTCACTTTTGTTAGTGGTGGAGATATGATTCATGATTAAGCTTATGGAAATAATTTGCTATATTTTGATTTGAGAGTTTAACGAACCCAAACACTTTGAGTTCATAGAGTGAGATCTATAAGACGGTGTTACGTCTTGTTTCATTTGATTTTAATGGAAATGATAAGATATATTTTCATTCTAAAAATTTATCCTAAGAGTGTTTGCTCTTAATTGCTATTTTATCTTAAGCCTTTAATGTATATTACGTTTTTAAATATTTTCTTAAAACATGAAAGAGAATTAGAGGTTGATAAAAGGATGATTGATATATTGAATTGATGCATGCTTAAGGACAAGCTTCGCCTGGTGTGGGCAAACTTGATAAGATATAACAAGATCATATTAATTAGATTTATTTCTTTATTTTAGGCTAATTTTGACGCTTAATTGGAAAATTTGGTATTTATTTTATTTTAGGAGGTGACAAGAGGAAATTGGCTCAATTTTGGTAAGATTGAACAGAAGATGAAATATTGTCAAAAAATGATAAGATGAGATCGCGCCTATGAGTCAAACTCACTATATTATACAAGGATTATGATTTGTTTCAATCATTATCTTTGAAATATTTATAAAATTAGTTTTGGAGAGGGAGGAACATGTTTTTCACCATTATTGTCTTCTTTCTTCTATTTTGGTGTAGAAAGATAATTATGAGTGGCTAAATCTCATTTTTCTAATTCAAAGGGAATTAAAACTCGATTTGCAAAATTGGAAGTCTTTTTTAAACCTGATTTTTATTTTAAATTCAAATATTATTATTTCTTGTTCTTATATTTCATAAGTAATTAATATTAATTGATCTAACAAATTAATTTAGTATTGATTATTCTATTATTATCCATAAGTTTAGTGATCCATAATTGTCATAAATAAATGGTACAACTAGAAAGTATTTTATTCTTGTACTTACATATTTGACTTATGAGAAACAAAAAGAATAAATTTAATAATTGAAAAAATCAATTTTAGAATTTAATGCTTTCAAAGTATCTTTAAGTGAATTAAAATAATAAAATAAATAATATTATAAGCAATTTTTTTTCATGTTTTATTATATTATGGTTTTTACAATTTGATGCATAAGATTATAGTTAGTATAATATACAATGTATGTTAAAATTTGCCAAGGATAATTGATAATTGATAGGTACTAAAATTTTTGTTTTGTTTCGTTTTAGCAAAAAGTCTAATTTGTCTCCCAACATTTTTCCAAATGTCTACTATGACCCATATTGTTATTTTTGGTACTAATTCACACTCTAAAATTTACAAAATAGAATAATTTACTCTAAAAAGAGTAACTACATCACCTTTTCTTTATTTAGACTTTACATTCTTTTTATTTAAAAACACATGTTAAGTTATATCAACTAATGTGCCAACCTAGTAACTAATATGTTATTTATTATTTAAATTGAATTTTTAGATTTACTTATTAACTTTTATGATAAAATTAAAAAAACAAAGGTTAATATTATGATATTTTTACAAATTACATAACCCAAATGCTTTAGAAATCCCTAACCCAATAAAATCACAAAATAAAGCCACAAATCTCTAACCGAAATACTCATCTTTGTCTTTCGCCCTATTCTTTACGACTATTTTTTGTCATTCTTCCCCTATGTTCAATTTCGTTATCCCCTTATTGAACCACAATTGGTTTCATTCATCCCTAATTAACCTTCAGTTGGTTTGAATAGGTTAGGTAATCCCACCTTTTGGCTATTCATTTATTTTTAATTGTGCTTGACCATGAACAAAGTATAAAATATACGTTTATAGGGTCTTGAATTTTGTTTACAGAGGTAGAGAAAGTAGAGGAAGGTGGTACCCTTATAGTCCCTTAGGTTTCATAGTAGAAAATTCAAGGTAAGTGGTCCCTTATGTTTTATTTTAACTTTTATTTTTTTGAACAAAAGATAGGAAACATACATCTTTAATGATATTCAAATTTTGCCCAGCAGGAATTGAACTGGGAATTGATGATGATGATGGTATTTGACAGTAATGTTTTAAAAAGTGAGTTGTTATTTGATTCAAATTATAAGAAATAAAGTTTCAGAAGGAATTGAGTGTTGTAAATTATTAACCTTTCACTACGAAGTAAGTCCTTTAAAGTTAACCTATCTCCTTTTATAGCCTTGTTTTTTATGGGATATGATGCTAATATAGGCTTTTGAATGGTTAGAATACTAAAGAACAAAACTATATATACTCAGTTACTAACTTCTTAATCTAGGAACATATATAAGATGGAATAAGTGAAAGTTCTACTCTACTTAGATGAGAATGACCAAACATAATAAAAGATATAGACATAAGAAATTATAATGATAACAACTAATCTTTATATTCATTACATTGTTTTGGTTTGTCATCATATCACTGTTCATTTTTCATTTCTTAATACAAAAGTATGAGCAGATTTATTGTCTCAAATTTAAGCATATGAGAATAAGCCACACTACCAAATACATCTTTAGTAGTCATTTATCGATGTCTTCTTAAAAATTGAAAAAGCAATTACAAAATTTCTACCTCTATTCACCTTCACTACACTTACTTAGTTTATTATAATTATTATAAGTTTAACGTGATTGCATCCATAATTCTTACAATCTCCAAAATCTAGTTAAATAATTCTTATGTTTAGAGTACTATACTTTATGCTTCTTTTATAGCTTAGCTTCTTTAATTGGACTCTTTAACTAAGGTACAAGGCCACCATATTGTACTTCAAAATGTACACATTTATATTAGCTTTTTGATATAAAAGAGTTTTCAAATGAGTGTTGCCTAAGAAAATAGAGTGCTAGATTTATTTAAGCATATGAATTATACAATTAGGAACTTATATTGTGGACTATATTGTTTCGTTAGTCTTTGCTCTTCTATATTCATTTGTTAGGTCTTTTTTCAATTGTAAACTATATTGTTTTCTTTTAATATAGTTGATGAATATTGCTTAATCATATGTTATTTTTCTCATATTATAGAGTGATATATTTTCATTTATCTTTGTAGGATGGTAGTAAATAAAAGAGTTAGTATAAGGATATTTCAGTGAACATTTTACTTAAGAAGGTACACTAAAGAATATAGGAAAGGCAACTGAAAATTTTGACAATGTAAACTTGGATTATTTGAGTTTGAGAGGGGAATGTGTAATGAGTGTTATATTAGGCTATAAATATTACAAGTGCATGGTATTTGAATCCTAAGAAGGGTTGGCTGATGGTTTAAGGAGGTTACAGTCTAATTAGAGTGCACTGTGTTTGTTAAAATCAATTGATGTGTATGGCATAGTTGATGTTTATTTAGATCATGTCGATGAACCAACACCATCATACCTTTATCAATAATACATGATAATTGTCATGGAAATGCGGTTATTATTGATTTAAAAGGTGATACTAAAGTTGATTTGGGAGGTGATAGTGGTTTAGATGTTTATTTTGGGAGGTGATAGTGGTGTACAGTTAATTTGAAAGGCAATACTGACATTTATTTAAGATGTGATAATGATGTTAACTTAGGAGATGCTAATGGTATTGAAGCTCATGGTATTGATGGTGGTGGCGATTTGGATGATGGAGGTGATTTAGGAGATGAAGAATCAGTTAGTGACTCTGAATTAAGTGAAGATGGTGATTTTGATTCGGGTGCTCATGATGGAGGTACTTTTGACTCTAACTTTGACATCAATATTGATGCAGGTCATAATAGAATGTACATTGACTCTTCTAATCCTAGGAGTTTCTTGGCTAATGGTGAATATCACATTATTTAAGAACTAGATGTAGTTTTGAGGTGACATGGTTAAGCTAATAAACATGTTCCAGAAGTTGTTACAACTGAATGGTTGTTAGGTTAGTGTTTGATAGTGCAAAGCACTTTAAGGAAGTGGTTGCAAATTAATTTGACTTAAGTTTCAAAAGGAATGGAGGAAAAAGGATAAGATACTATTAAACTCATTTGAACTATATACTTCATTTTACAAAAAATAGAAGTGCTTGAAGATGAAAACTTAAAATCTATAGAATACATGCAATCCAACCAATAAGCCAAGGTTGGTATGGCTTAGTGGGTTAAGGTATTGGTTTGCTAAATTGACATATAAGAGTTTATGTTTGAATTCAATAGTAGATAATAGGGATAATATTGTAAATAATGATAGAGAAATAAAAGGTTTCTAAAAGTCTTTTTATTCATTACATCCAATTTTATCATAAGATATTTTAAGGAAAAAATCTTAATTAAATTGAGCATTAAGATTAAGAAAATGGTAGGAGGATGTAGGGAGAAACTAAATTTTAACAGTTAATTTCAGTATATGCAAATATGTAGAGAAAGTTCTTATAACAAAAGCAAAAGAGTAGCATAACAAATATGAAAAGCTTTATGGTCATATTTCTGAGTTGAAAGAAATGAATCCATATTATATAATTAAGATTCAACTTAGAAAATCTAAACTTAAGTTTGTATTAAAGAGAATATATGTGTGTTTTGATGTTATGAAAAAGAAGTGGAAGAAGTTATAACCTATAATCATAATGGATGGATGTTGTTTGACAATAAAGTACAAGGGACATCTTTCAACTACTGTAGGATTTAGTGGCAATTGAGGCATCTATCCAATTATATAGGCAATTTTGAGGTGGAGAATATTAAGAATAGAAGTGGTTTAGTGAGTAATTAGCCATTAACTTAGAGCTTAGAGATGGTCAAGGAATCATAATAATATATAATATGCACAAGGTATTTCATCCAACTAAAAGAAATTTATACATATATTTACAATTATGAAATCTTACAAATTGCTATTTTTAATTTGTAAGAACTTATGCTATCCAGGAATGATATATTGCCCTCTACTACAAATAGGACGTATGCAAGACATATAAATTATAACTAGATGGTGAAATAAAAGGAAAAAGATCCTAGAAAAGCATTCTAGAACTGTGCAATGGCAATATTCCCATAAACATTTGATGATAGGCTCTTTAAATTAAACTAACTTGCACTATGATATGCACAGGACTTGCTTAAATATCCTAAAGAAATATGAAATACAACTTTAAAAGTATTGAGTCTAAATTTCCAATTATAAACAATAATATGAGTGAGATATTCCACTCTTAGATTTTGGTGGCTAGAGATCGCCTTATCATCAGTATATTAGATATTGTTATGATTATGTTAACCAAAAGGCATTATGACCTTAAGAAATAAGCTAAGAGATGGAAGCGAGACAGAGTACCTGAGGTGATAAAGAAATTAATCAAGAATAAATTGAATGTAACGAAATGGAGAATCATTTGGAATAGGGACATGAAATATGAAGTGAATAATGTATATGATACATATGTTGCCTAATTGGGAAGGGAGGAGATTTGTAATTGTAAGACATGTGAACTTTATGGGTATCTTTGTAGTCATACCATTAGCGACATACTTTATCCATTCAAAAACCCAAGGTATATATGAATAAGTGTTATTTTAGAAAGAGATTCATGAAACATTAATGAAGAGATTCATTCACTATTGGAAAGAATTATGGGTGGTAGGCCTAAGAAGAATAAACAAAAAAGATAAAGATGAACCAAAGAGAGTGAAGACTCCTTATAGGATATTACAAAAGAGGAAATTCTAATTGTATAGCAAATGTGGCATATATGGACATTTCAAGAGAAGCTATAAATATGGTCCTCTGCCTTCCAATCAAGTTAGAGCTGAGGTTTGTAATTCAACATAAAATAAAATGGTCAAATTAGACCTTAACATTTTTACTAAAATTTAATTTGAACCTAAATGTTTTGGCTCATTTAATAGGAACTTAATGTTTCACACATTCAATTTGAACTCCTAACTTAACTTTTCTATCAATCTTCCATTACAAAAAATATATCTAAAATTTTTATAGGCCATTTACCAGATGTGTATCTTATGTGGTAAATGAGATCCAAAAAATTAAAAATTAGAAATACCTCTCTCTTCTCTCTCCTATGTAGGTTTAATTGCCTTTTACACTTTTAGATTTCCTATGGCATTCTATCTTATAGCTTCTTATCGGGGTTGTGTGGTACTTATTGGTTTCTCTATTTTTGTTGCATCATAAATTCTCCACTATCCCTCTTTTGAGTCAAAAAATAAAGAAGAATTTTTTTAAAAAAAGGAAATTTTAGTATGAATTAGGAAGGTTAAGAGAAAGGAAGAGCCATAACTCATAGCGTATATTCCCTTCCCAACATAACATGACTTTGATAAGATGTTATTTGGTTATGTCAATTAGATCTATCTCTTTTTGTTTTGGTTTAATTGTGGTGCTTAAATGGTTAAATCAATATTTATCTTATTTTAGGATGAAACTAGGGCATATTAGTCAAAATTATGAATTTTGAAAAAGTGGAAAAATTACTAGATTAGATAAGGCAAGATCAAGCCTAATGTTAGATTCACCCCAAGAGTTTAAATTTAACTAGGAAACTTGTTTCCAACTATATTATGTAGGGATTTGGATTTATTTTAGATAGGAATCTTTGTAAGATAGAAAGAGGCTAGTTATTGAGTAGGAAAGAAGGAGAAAAGCACATCCAATACTTCTATAGATTATTCTCTGTCATTTCTTTGTAGTTTGCTCTCAATCCTTCATCTTTTCTTCTATTTGTAGTGTTGGAACTAAATTTATGTGTGGCTAATTCCTAATATTCTGATTCAAAGGGATTTAAAACTCTAATTGTAACCTTGTAAGGATTTGTTCTAAACTTAGATTAATGTTTTGTGTTCTTATATTTTATGAATAATTAATATTAATTGAGTTGAAAATTTAATTTGATGTTGATGATTCTATAGCTATCTATAACTTCGGTGATGTGTAATTTTCATAAAGGATTGATGTAACTAGCAAATAAGTTATTTATGAAGTTGGATATTTAACTTATGAGAAACAAGAAAACTAAATTAAATATTTCTAGTTATTTTAATGATTTGATTTAGGGTTTATTCTTTTTCTCTAAGCTTACTACTTTCATCATTTAATTGATATGGAATGTTATCATATCCGATCAATTTATAGTAAGCTTTGGTTTAAATGTTGGGTTTGAACTAACTAATTTAAGAAAGCTTGAGACATATTATAACTATCATAATACTTATCGGATTAATTGCTTGAATTGTGAAAAATATTCTTTTTAGATCAATGATGAATGTTATAATTAGACAAGATAATTCCCTTGAATTGGAGTTAATTAAAACTAAATTCCTCACTCTTTAACTGATTTATTTTAATTCTTTGCTAAATTTAGTTTATTAGTTAATTAATCATAAACCCCCAACTTTGTTTTGTTAATTGAAATTAAGAAAGTAGTATTTAGTTCTCTTAGGATTTAACCTGGTTCCATAACTACTACAAGAATTTAGAGAATCAAATTTAATTTTAAGGTCTTCGATAACCTGATTTGGCACCATTGCTGTGGAACTATTTAGTTTCTTAGTTTTTTTGTATTGTCTTATAGTTTGATGTTAATCTCTTGTCTTGTATGACTCGTTTTTCTCACACAAGTGAATTGTAATACGATTATGAAATTCAGAAGACAACACATCTTTTAAGGAAAAAGACTAAACAAGGAAAAGGTCATTCACTTCTAGAAATAAAAGTTGAGATAGACTTAATGATTGGTGAAGATTTTAGTTTCCAATAAGTTGAAGAAAAGATGGTGAATCCAAACACTAGAACTTTGAGGGAGTTAGTGGCACCAAATTTGAATCTACAACCTTTATGCATAACATTTCCAAATGTCAAGATATATTTTGAATTAAAATCTGATTTAAGTCACTTACTCCCTATCTTTCATAGTTTTGCAGGTGAAGATCCACATAAAAACTTGAAATAATTTCATGTTGTCTACTCTGGAATGAAGTCACAAGGGGTGAAAGATATACAAATTAATCTCAAGGCCTTTTCATTCTTATTGAAAGATAAGGTAAAGGATTGGCTATATTATCTTCTCTCTAGCTCAGAGACTCAGAGACAACATAGAATGAGATGAAAAGGTTATTCCTAGTTCTTTCTTGCATCATGAGTAGCCAATATTAGAAAAGAGATATATGTGATAAGATAATTCACTAAAGAAACATTAAATGAATATTAGAAGAGACTTAAAGAGTTATGCGCTAGCTAACTACACAATCTGATTCCTGACTAACTTTTAATTCAGTACTTTTATGAATGGACATTGCCAATGAATAGGAGTATGGGAAATACAGCTAGTGGACGAGCTTTGGTAAATAAAACATTTGAAGTGGCCAGACAATTGATATCAAATATTGTCAAAATTGCTTAACAGTTTGGGGCAATGATAAATGGAATTGTTAAGCAAGTGAATGAGGTAAGTAACCCTAACCTTGAAGATAAAATTTTAGATTTAATTGGTTTAGTTCTTCAAATGGTTGTAGGTCAGTTGCAATCGGCTTAAGAGTATAGAAATATGTTCTTTTCGTCCTATAAATATGTGTCCTACATTGTAACAAGACTTTATCCAATAAGCTAACGCAATAAAAGGATTTCTTGGTCAACCTTAATAAAAATACAACCCTTATTCGAATCATTATAATCCAAGGTAGAGAGATCATTCAAATTTTAGCTATCGAAATCAAGGAGGGCAATAAAGATACCAACCTCAAAATTTCAATAAACAACCTTAAACACATACACAAGTTTAATTTCAATATTTAAATTTAGGTATGTCTTTGGATGAAATTGTTAAGGCATTTGCTACTAATACTCAACAACTGCAATAAGAAACAAAAGAAAATCTTTAGAACTTATGAAATTATATCACTCAAATAGCCACCTTGATTAGTTAATTGGAAGTATAAGCATCAGGAAAATTACTTTTACAAACGGTGGTGAATCTTAAGGAAAATGTGAATGTAATGACATTGAGAAGTTGGAAGCAAATTCAATTTCGATCTTCCATACTAATAGAGATAGGAAAGCATGACAAAGGAGAAAATAAAGATAAACCTCTAACTCAAGAATCAACAAAGGTAAAAGGTGATTTGTCATTATTAATATCAACTGATGCACGTGTATCCTTTCTCTTACAAGTTGGCTAAATCAAAAGAAGAGGAAAATGAAAAAGAGATCTTAAAAACATTCAGAAAGATGGAAATCAATATACCACTTCTAGATTCCATCAAGAAAACTCCAAAATATGCAAATTTATTAAAAAAATATATGCAAAAAAAGGAAGTTAAAGGATAAAGAGAGAATAATTTTGGATAAGAATATATTGACTTTGAAAAATAGGAAATTACTAGAAAAATATAAAGATCCATATATGTTTACACTTCCTTATGTCATTGGTGATTAGAAAATTAAGCTTGCCATTGAAGACTTAAATGTATCTATTAATGATATGCCACACTTTAGATTTAAATTCTTTGCAAAAAAAAAAAAACTAATGTGATTGTAGCTAGTTAATCATTCTTATGTGCATTCTATTGAAGTTTTAATGATGTTTTAGTCGAAGTTAACAGTTTGATATTTCTAGTGGACTTGTACAACTTAAAATTAGATAGAGATAGTGTAAAACATTCATCTTCAATTTGGTTGAGAAGGTTGTTTATGAATAAGACAAACATTGATGTGGATGAAGATACTCTTTATGTTGAGTTTGATAAAGAGATAGTAAAGTTTAACATTTTCGAAGCAATAAAGTACTCTAGTGATCTTTACTTTATTTGTCATATGGATATTGTGGATTCAAGTGTGTAAGTTATTTTTAAAGAAGAAAGTGTTGATGATGTGTTATATTTGAATGCTAAAATGGAAGTGACTGAGCAAGATCTAAAGATAGATTTGAAGTCTCTACCAAATCACCTAAAGTCTGTTCATTCAGGTGAAGAGAGTCACTAATCAGCTCAAAATGGTTAACTAAAGGATAATAAGAAATTCTAAGCCAATAAGGGAATCACAAGGAAGGCTCAATCCAACAATGAAAGATGGATTTGTAAAAGGAAAAGAAATAACAATTACAAGACCTAAAGGAATTAAGATCAAATGCTTACGAGAATTCAAGAATTTATAAAAAGAAAACCAAAATGTTCCGTAATAATATGATCTTTAGGAAGTAAGTTGAGATGGGACAGAAAGTGTTATTATATAATTCTCGATTAAGCTGATATAAAGTAAGTTACATTCTAAATAGCTTGGCTTTTTATTGTCACTAATGTATTTCCTTATGGTGCAGTGTAAATAAAAAGTTTAGATACCAGGAAGATTTTTAAGGTGAACAGGCGTAGATTGAAACTATTTTATGAGGAGATGATGGTTTCAAGTGTGGTGGATATATTGATATGGCACTTCCCTAATACGTAGAACTTTCAAAAGAAAAAAAATCATATTGAGCATAACGATGTTAGCTAATTGAGCTTTTTGAGAGCCAACCCAAATCATGATAATTTTTATTAGTTCTATTTTAATTATATATAGTTTTCATTTGTTTGTTTTGTAGAAGTTAGTTTATTGGTTTATAGGAGAATTGAGTCTTAAATTTCATATTAATAAAATTTATAAGGCTAGATCATGTGTTATATAATACAGTTGTCAGGATAAAAGACTAAAAATTTTAGATTACTAAAATTCGTAGGGCGTGATCATACCTTACATAAATCAGGTTAGAGTAGCAATCACCTAAAATTTTATAATTCTAAAACTCATAAGATAATATATTACTTTTTATAATTAAACTTTTTGGAATGAAACCTTTTAAATCTCAAAATACTAACATCCATGAGGCATTTTATACTTATTAGTGAATTGTTTTATTTTAAAGAATTTGTGATTTTTATTAAAATATAGATAACAGTAAAAAACATAAAAACAGAATATAGGAAAAGAAATAATATGATGACATAAATAAATAAAAATAAAATATTAGATTTTTCTTTCTTTATTTTTAATATAAAAATATAAAAAAAAATTAAAACACAAAATTAAACCTAACTTTCTTGTTTTCCTCAGGTTCTCTAAATCCGCTCCAGTCACAGCGCACCAGAGTCCAGCAGCTTCTACCTGTGCGCACACGTCCAGCTCCAACATGTAGCCATCGACCACGCCAGTCCAGCTTAACCTCCCAGCACGCGTCAACAGCTACAGAAAAATCAGGCAGCACCAAACTAGTCCACACCCGCACAACGTTCCAGCCAACTAGCAAAAACATCCCAGCTATTGTGTCGATCAACCAATTACACAATCAGCAGGCACTCTCCAGCAGTCATGCTTCAGTGTGGCACCGCACAACCAACACAAAGGCAGCAACACCAAGGGCTACACAGCTGCCAGACCAATCCCTGTCCAGGCGTCTAACACCCCACCGAGTGACTAGTCCACCAAGCTCACAAGTTGCACCAGACCAGTTCGCACCTATTTTAACGTCTCAACGCCTAAACAATCCGCACCATCTATGTAAAGTGTTATCAAATTTTTTGGCACTATTTTGGTATTAGATTTTCTACTTTTACTTTATTTTTTATCTTGATTAATATTCATTTTTTCATTTTATTTATTAATTATTTATTCTCATTATTATCTAGGATTAGTTTTTATTAATCACAGTTGTTCGTAGTTATGGGATGCACATAAGGCATCAACAGAGCAGCGGCAAGAGCCCAATCCATGATGAATCCAAGTGACAAAAATCAATCCAGGACTGCTTCAACCACTAGTACCGATCGAAAAACACGTTCAAAGATAGCCAAATAGATTAAAAAACGAAAGAGACAATTCTATTATAACACCCTAATGTCCACCTACACTATAATATATTATGTTTTCGATGCTCATAAATTAGGGGAGTCTTTTACTTTGTTATTTATCTTATGTTAGATTATTTTTGTAGCATGTGAACATCTCATCCACAAATTGGAGACAATATATAATTTAAGTGTGGGAGAGTGAGAGTATATATTATAATCAACTTTGTGATTTGTGCTTAAACTAATAAATACTTTAATTCATATATTGATTATTTCTCATGATAGTCTCAAAAATTTTTGATTGTTGTTTAAAAATAATTCTTAAGTTAAGATACATTTTTTGTTTAAGTTATAATACATGAGAAAGACAAACATGATTAGTGTTTTTAATTAAATTACTTTCAATATCTCATTGGTTTTGTTGAATTAAATTGTGCAAGACTTGACGCTTTTTGACATCTATGTTAGCTTTTGACCCTAACATCATTTATCACTTTTGTGCTCATATGTCTTTTATCTGGTGTGTGTTATCAAATGTGGCTCATTTATGCTAAAAATTGTTCTTACTAAATACATACTACATTTTTGGTAAATTTATGCATGAATATGATACGAATTTTTAAGATTACTATTTTTTACCTAAAAAAACATACCTTAATTTTTACCCTAGAGAAATAATTTGAGCCTTAGCCTTTATTTTCTTGAATATTAACCTAGTTATAAGCCACTTTAACCCTTCTTTTTGTTAATTTCCTTAATAAATTGAAGGAATTATATCAAATTTATTTGCATAGGATTTTTACTATTTCTAGGAAGAATAAATTTGTTGATTCAAGTTACAATTTTTTTTTCAATTTCTATAGAATGGAGAGAAGTATAGTAAAAAGTAAAAAATAAAAAGAAAACTCCTATTTGATATTTCTTGTTCAAAAAAATTAAAAAAAGATGATGTGATTAAAAGGATGTTATCTGAATTAAGTAAGTTCTTAACTAATTTAAGTTAAAACTTGTATGGATAAGTTTGTATAATTTTCTTCAATTTATTTAACCTAAAAACTTTTTTTGTTGTATCTTTAGCTAAGACTCATTACAACCCTTATTCAATTCCTTTGATTTATGCATCAACTTAATTTTTGTTAAGTGGTAGAAATATGATTCATAAACAAGCTTATGAAATAACTCGCTATGCTTTGATTTTAACACTTAATAAACTGTAAACGGTTTAAATATATAAAGTAAAATCCATAAGAGGATGTCAACTCTTCTTTCATTTTGTTTTTATAGAATTAATGTGATACTTTGTTTTCATTCTAAAACTGTGTCTTATGAATGCTTATTCTCTTAACTATTATTTTTCTTCTTAAACTTTTAATGTGTATTAGCTTTTGAGATATTTCTGGATCACATAAAAGAAGATAAGAGGTTATTATGAGGATGATTGATGAATTCAATTGATATATGGTTGAAGACAAGTATGAGCCCGGTGTGGAGAAATTTGATACCGGTGTGGAGAAATTTGATAAGATGTTATTTGGTTATGTTTATTGGATCTATCTCTTTTGCTTTTGGCTTAATTTTGGTTCTTAAATGGTGAAATTAATATTTATTTTATTTTAGGAGATGAGAACTGAAGATTGGGTCAAATTGGAGCAATATTGATCAAATTCACAAATTTTATAAAAAGTGGATAGGTTAATGTAATAGATAAGGCAAGATCACACCTAATGCCAAATTGATGGAGGGCCATCAAGACTAGCAATTCAAGAACTACAAGTCTTGGGATTAATTGAAGAAAATGGTATAGAAATTTCTAAAGCTTCACTTGGTCCGGATGATCAGGTTTGTGAAGAGATAATTGGGTTAAACTTGTTCCTAAAATATTAGGCCTTATTGAAACCTTTTGGGGACTTTAAGGTCCTGATTTATGAAGTACAAGATGCAATTCTTGAAGCATAACTTGCAGCCCAGGTGTAATAGGAAGTTCAACCAGAAGTGAAGCCCTTGGTCCAGTTTTAATTTTTTGTTTTAATAATGGCCCAGATTAATGTTTTGGTCCGGTTTAAGACTATATTTGGTTCGTTTTGACTTGTTTTATTTGCCTTTTCATTTCAGCTGGTTGAGACATTAATATGTATTTATTTTCCTATTTTAATTGTCTTAATATCATCAGTTTAGGAAGTTGAGAAGCCTAGTTATGTGGCTGTCCAAACTTTCCTATTTTAGTTTTGTTTCTTTCCTATTTTGAATGATCCAAAAAAAGTTTATGAACAAATTTATGAGATTTCTCTCTCAAAATTGGCAGATCATATGTCAAGGGTTTGATTGTTTCTCTAAAAATAATCTAGGCTTGTGTGTTTGTAGAAAACACTCAAAATTGTGTGTTTGTTCTGTTTATGTGATTATCGGATTCTGTCTGACCAGTTGTTCAAGAAATTTCATAACTTTTTGTGTAATTGTTCGATTGAGGTGATCCCAAAGCTATTTTATTGTTCACATCCAAAAGGATATTTTACCTAGTTCAAATCCTATCCTGATCAAAAACACCCATTTTCTTAACCATTCTTATTATATCGCCTAGTCCAAGTTTCAATCACGAAATCTTGTTTATCTTTTCACCTGTTCTCCAAACCAAAAAACTTTCCAAAAAAATTTGTTCTACACATCCAGACCTACAATTCACCTATTAATCATTTTACCCAGTTCTAACTCCAGCCATCTCAAAATTTCCAGTTTTCCCAACCATCGCCAATCAACCACCCAGCCAGACATGTATTCAAAAAAATCAACCTAACTTGATTGTCCCTTATCCATTTGACCTGATTCTTGATTCTAAATTGTAATTCACAAAAAGTTATACAACTTCGCTTCTTTCTTGGAAACCAAATTACCAACCAATTAACCTAGAAATGCCTTCAAACTCCCTATTCTAGTTTTACTCGATAAAACCCAAACTGCACAAAACTTTTCCAATAACCAACAGACCCTATTCCAATCACTTTTAGACCATTCGTCCATCACTTATTCACTCCAAGAGTTTAAATTCAATTATAAAATTTATGTCCAACCCTATTATATAGGAATTTGGATTTATTTTAGATAATAATATTTGCAAGATAGAAGGATGCTAGGTTTTGGGTATGAAGGAAGGAGAAAAAAACACTTCATGCTTCTACACATTTTTCTCTTTTGTTTCTTTTTAGTTTTCTCTCAATCTTTCATCTTTTCTTCTATTTTTAGTGTTGGAACTAATGTCATGTGTGGCTAATTCCAAATATTCTAATTTAAGGGGACTCAAAACTCTAATTGTAATCTTGTGAGATTTTGTTCTAAACTTATGTTCATGTTTTAATTAAATTATTTCTTATTTTATATTTTATATTTAATGAATAATTAATATTGATTGATTTGACAAATTAATTTTTTGTTGATTATTCTATAGCTATCCGTGAATTCAATGATCTATAATTGTCATAAAGAAATATTGATATAAGTAGAGAATATGTTATTTATGAAGTTGCATATTTAACTTATGATAACAAGAAAACTAAATTAATAATTATAGCTATCTCAATTATTTAATTTAGTATTTAATCGTTTTCACTAAGCTTATTGGTATCATTTAAATGATGTGAAATGTTATCATTATTAGACAAAATAAATGATGTCTATTTTAGCCTTTTGTAATAGTCAAGATAAGATTAGGTAGTTACTTCGTCTTCTATATATGGCCTGTAAATAGAACGTTAACATCCTCTTCCACAAAAATAAAAATCTACAAATTCTGAAATTGATGTTCCATAAAATTATTATGGTATCAGAGCATAAAGCTTAAATTACACTTCCAACGATCCTGTCGTGGCCAACCCTGAAAACACTTCTTCCTTCACTCTTGATATTAACGTTTCCATAAACTTGGTTGTTTTCAATCCAGGATTTACAGCAGACACAAAACTATTTGGTTCAAATTACCCAATGTGGCGAACACAAATGCTAGCATTTCTTATTGGATAAAATCTTAAAGGATTTGTTGATGGTTCTCACATATGTCCCACAGCAGACTCACAAGAACATCGATTTTGGATTAGGCCAGACAAATTTATTTTGTTTGCTTTGTTAAATTCAATAGAATCATCAATGGTGTCTTTAATTGGAGGAGCAAAAACAGCTAGAGAAGCATGGGAAATCCTAGTCAAAATTTTTTCAGGAAGATCGAGGGTGCGTCTTTTATCTTTGAAAGAATAGTTGGTGTGTGTTCAAAAAGGGGATGAAAATATTTCCAGTTATTTGCAACGAGTAAACTCAGTTGCCAATGAAATCGCAATTATTCATGCCCCACTTGAAGAAACAGATATAATTCTTTATACACTTAATGGTATTCCTTCGGATTACAAAGAGATTAATAATTTTCTGGAACATCAATTTCAGAATTTGAAGTTTTTGATTTTTGTGGAAGAGGATGTTAACGTTCTATTTACAAGTTATATATAGAAGATAAAGTAACTACCTAATCTTATCTTGACTATTACAAAAGGAATAAAATAGACATCATTTATTTAGTCTAATATGCCCCCGCAAGATGATGTCCCCAGAAGTGACATTCATCTTGGTCCTGAAATCATCATGTTTGTTTCAAGAAAGCGGCTTCGTGAGAATGTCAGCTGGTTGGCATGAGGAGGAGATATGATGAACTTGCAGGTCGTTGTTTTGAACTCTGTCACGAACAAAATGATAATCAAGTGACAAGTGTTTCATCCAAGAGTGAAAGGCTGGGTTGGAACAGACATACGTTGCACCAAGATTGTCACTGAAGAGAATCGGTTTGGCTGGAACCGAGATATGCATTTCATGAAGTAGATTCTGGAGCCACATAAGTTTTACTACTGTTGCTACAATTGCTCGATATTCTACCTCTGTCGATGATCAAGCAACAGTATGTTATCTTTTTGAGCTCTATAAAATAGGATTACCACCGAGATAAACTATATATCCTGTTGTGGATGTACAAGTGTCAGTATTGCCACCCCAAGTAGCATCTATAAAGCCCAAAAGAAGTAGATTATTGGGCCGCAATAATTGTAAACCATAGTCATATGTGTGCTTGATGTAGCATAAGGTCCATTTAAGTTGTTGCATATGAAGTCCTGTGGGTTTGTGCATGAATTGGGCAAGTTTGTTGATAGCGTAACTCAAGTCTGGTCTCGTTAAAGTAAGATATTGAAGTGCTCTAAGGATACTCCGATACGTCATGTCATTCGTACTTATAGAACCATTAACAAGACAAAGTGTGGTAATGGGACAGATAGGTGTGGTGCACGGACTGCATTTATCCATATTAAGCTTTGTGAGAATGTCATGTATGTACCTTTGTTGGGAGAGGAACAACCAGTGGGAGAATGATCTCGATACCCAAAAAATATGAAGGAGTGCCTATGTTCTTCAACGAAAACCGTGTGGATATATCATAGATGAATTTATCCATAACAACATCTGAGTTGCCAGTAAGTAGAAGATTGTTTACATATACAAGAGAGTACATTATCGTAGAGTTGTGATTGTACACAAACAGGGAGTTGTCACTGTGACTGCACTTGAACCCATAAGAAAGAAGAAAGTGTTGTAACTCTTATTACCATGCTCAGGGGGCTTATTTTAATTCATAAATGGCTTTGTTGAGTTTATATACTTGATTCGGATATTGTGGATCAATAAACCTAGGAGGTTGACGCATATAGACCATTTCCTGTAAACGACCTTAAAGAAAGGCGTTGTTGACATCCATCTGATGAATGCACCAATGACGAGCGAGAACCAAAGTCAAGATAACCTTTATGGTTTGATGTTTTGCAACTGGAGAAAATGTTTTCGTATAGTCAATAACAGGAAACAGACTGTAACCCTTAGCGAATACCAGGAAACTGACCGTAACCCTTAGTGACTAGCCAGGATTTGTAACGTGATATGGATCCATCAGGATTGTTCTTCATATGAAAAATTCATATACAGTTAACAATATTCTTAGCTTCGGTAGCGAGAACAAGCGTCCAAGTATGATTATGAAAAAGGGAATCAAATTTTGAACAAGTAGATTTGTGCCAATGAGGTATCTGTAGTGCTTGAGTGATGGTACGTGGTTCACTGGTTGGAGGTAATGGGTGTTTGGTGACAAGATAGATTTTAGGTTTCTGAATATTGTTTTTGGAACGTGTGAGCATAGGATGGGCATTGTTGTTTGTAGAAGGGAGTGTAGGCTCGATTGTAAGGGTTGTGTTTTCGGAAGAGGAAGTGCCTGCATCCTCGGTCAGTGCTATTCTGGTGGTAGGTTCGACTAGGACAGTTGGTAGGAGTTGATGAATTGGTTGGTTCGACATAGGCTCACTATGATTTTTTGGTTATGGAAGAAGTGCATAATAAGGAAATTGGTCATCGAAGAAAATAACATGACGTGAAGTATAAAATTTGTTTGCCTTGGGATCAAGATAATGGTAAGCAAACTGAGAAGATAAGTAGCCCATAAAAACACATAAGGTGGACCTTTGTTGGAACTTGTTAATGGTGTAAGGACTTAACCATGGAGAACATAAACTTTGAAGGAATGAAGATGGTTGTAAGATGGTGCTTGGCAAAATAGTGTTTTAAAAGGTGTACTTATTTTAAGAGTTGGTTTGGGCATGTGATTAATAAGATAGACTGCAGGTCTTACAACATATGACCAAAAAGACGAAGGCAATTGACTCTGATGGAGTAAGGCTCTTGTAGATTCATAATGTGATGGTGTCGTCGTTCCAATATACCATTAGGCTCGGGTGTATGGGGTGGAGTTGTAAAGTGAGAAATACCATGAGTTAAAAAATACTTACGAAGACAACTGTATTTGCCACCATTATTAGTATAAAGAGTTTTTAATGGTGTTTGAAAATATTTTTCAACATTGGTCTTGAATTGAGGAAAGATGATGGAGACATCAGACTTATTTTTAACTATAAAAAGCCATATGTAGCGAGAATAATGATCGACAAATATCCCATAGTATTTAAAACCATCATGTGATGTAGTTGGAGCTAGATCCCAAACATCAGAGAATACAGGTTCAAATGGTTTTTTGGTAAGAAAATGCTAATTTAAAAATGATAATTTAAAAGTTTTTGCACACTGATAAGAAATACACATAGTAAGAGATGTACTACTAGATGCAATTTTATTATTTGACTGTAAGTATTGAAAAGTTTTACTGGAAGGATGACCTAAGACATGATGAACGATTGACTGCTTAGGAACTTGTGCAACAAAAATTTTTGGTCTTGAATTGGAAGTCGGGATTTGAAGATTGTACAGATCATTAGGAAAATCCACCGAAAATAGCACTTTCCGGTTTTGCAGATCCTTCACCTGAAAAGAGTCAAGAAAAAATTCAATTGAGATTAGATTTTATGTGCATAATTTTTTAACCGATGCAAGATTTTGTGTGATTTTAAACACATATAAGACATCATTTAAATATAGTGATTTGATGTTTGAGGGCAGAGTGATACGACTGATATTACGAAACGGTAAGTTATACCAATCGCCGACTTGAAGTTGTTCCTCTCCAGTATATGATAAATTAAATGACAAATTCTGCAAGTCATTTGTAATGTGATGTGTTGCTCTCAAATCAAGCACCCATTGTGATGATAGTGAGGGTGGGCTGGAATTTTCGTGCACTAGGTTTGCGGAAGGTCCACCAAGATAAATGTCACTTCTCGGGACATCATCTTACGGGGCATATTAGACAAAATAAATGATGTCTATTTCCGTCTTTTGTAATAGTCAAGATAAGATTGGGTAGTTACTTTGTCTTTTATATATGGCTTGTAAATAGAACGTTAACATCGTCTTCCATAAAAATCAAAAACTACAAATTTTGAAATTGATGTTCCATAAAATTATTAATCATACCCAATCAATTTGTGGTAATTTTTTCTTTTGAATGATAGGTTTGAACTAAGTAAGTTAGGAAAATTTAAGACTTATTATGGCTATCCTAATATGTAGTGGACTAATTGATTAAATTGTGAAAAGTATTCTTTTTACACCAATAATCAACATTACAATTAGATTAGATATTTTCCTTTAATCGTAGTTAGCTAAAATTGAATTATATTTAGTTAATTTATTTTGATTATTTATTAGATTTAGTTTATTAGTTAATTAATCATAAACTCCCACTTTGTTTTGTCAATTGAAATTAAAAAACAAGTTTTTAATTCTCTTAAGATTTGACCTAATTCTACAAATACTATAAGAATTTAGAAAATCGAAATTAATTTTGAAGGTTTCGATACTTATATTTCCATATGTTGAGCGAGAACATAAAAACTAAGAGAACTACTTAACTACCATAAATTCAAAGCTATAGCTAAAAAAAAATCGCAAACTAATAATTCACATTTATGTTCCAATCTTCCACTTGTTTATGATCCTTAAAACACAAATGAGTATGCAAAACCAGAACATGAACTTGGTCTTATCCACTAATGCAAAGCCTAGGCCAAAATGGCCTCTAGAATTCCACTAAAGGTTTGTTGAAGGTGTTAATCAAGTTGGAGAAGCAGAAAATTGAGTAAAAGATTTCTTTCATCTTCTTTTTCATTGATCATTTATTATGTGGAAGATATCTTTAATATTCAGTGTATTTTTATTTTTCCCATTTTTAGAATTA
Source organism: Erythroxylum reticulatum (assembly GCA_025504915.1). Classification (NCBI taxonomy): domain Eukaryota; kingdom Viridiplantae; phylum Streptophyta; class Magnoliopsida; order Malpighiales; family Erythroxylaceae; genus Erythroxylum; species Erythroxylum reticulatum. The sequence continues at coordinate 26,173,106 of JANSVA010000009.1, read as the reverse complement.
ACAAAGACAACATAAAGGAGACTGATGAGCGTCATAGGAATTCCTAGGCTTACCCTGTACCATTCGAAGAGCCATTTACAAGCATTCTCTCCTACAATGCTTTAAACAGTTCTTGTAAATTTTTATCTTCAATTGAAAGCTTTTTTTTTTTTTTCCGCTTCTGATTGCAGAAGTACAAGCTAGAGAAGAGCCAACAGTCACAAACTAGTGTTGATAACGAGAAAGAAGGTGACTTTACGAAAAGAAATGATTGCAACTTTATCGTGAGTGATTTCTTATACCTGTCATAAAATGAGGATTGTGGTTGTTATTAATATAGATTATAAAGAGACTTAAGGTAGTGGCAATCACTTTGGGTAGGGAAATTGATGATGGAAATCTCAATCAGAAATATTATCCTATGTTACATTTGGTTAATGTATATTTCAAAAACTTTTCAACTGATTTTAAGTCATGTAAGAGTTTGCAGATCACTGAGGCACTCCAAATGCTTATGGAAGTGTAGAGAAAACTTCATGAATATATTGAACTCAAAATGTAGAGGAAAGAGAGGTATTGCATTAAAAAAAATTTATTTTTGAGTCCCACTTGCTACATAGGATACATACATGATACAGGTCCTACAAAAATATCATATGTTAATGGAGAAGTTAAGTTGAATTTTCAATTGAACTTTTGTGAAATATTAATATTCTTCTTGAATGAGCCAAAATGTTTGGATTTTAATTAAATCCTGATTAAAACATTAGGGTCTAATTTAACCCTTTCTTTAATATTAATTTGTAATTTATGTATATTTCTGTAACAACTTATTGATGTTATGTGATTATTAGATCGTTGTTTGCACCTAATGAAGATCCAACAGCAACGACAATCTCATCTTGACCGCATTAATCAATTTCTAGCTGTCAACTTTATGGCGTAGATAGAGCTGTGGTTGGTTTGAAAGTAATCTCAAGTTATGATTGTTTGGTGGGTATAAAAAAAATAGAATTGGTATGAAATGAAAGATTGAGTTTAGCAAGGGATTATGATTATAGAGTCATTATTTTGATTACCTATTTTTAGATAATACCTCATTCCTCTCCTAATTTAGATGAATGAGTGTCATTGTTACAGAAGAGTTTACTTGTTACAATTAATTAAAATATAATTATTAATTAATTAAAATATTATAATTAATTAATTACAATAAAATTAATTAAATATTATCATTATTATTAACTAAAAATATAATTAACTAACTAATTAATTAATTAGTTACAATATAAGCAATTAAAATATAATTATTCATTAATTAAATTATTCTAATTAATTAATTAATTACAATATAATTAATTAAAATATTATTTATTTATTAAAATATAATTAATTAATTAGCTACAATATAATTAATTAAAATTGGTTACAATATTTTAATTAATCAATATATTGTAATTAACTAATTACAATATAATTAATTAATTAAATAAATAAAATATAATAAAAATCTATTTCTCAATATTTTCACAAACTAATCACTGTCAATGATAATAATAATCATTCCTTTCTCTGAATCAACTATCATAATTATAATGATAATATCAATTTTCATTCGTCACTATATTCATTCTCATTCTTATTACCACTCTCCCATATAAACCAACCGCACAATGGGTTTTGAATTGCTTACATGAATAACTTATTATTTTAACCTAAAATAGTAAGCTCTACTATGAAAACTAATTTTTATTTTTTTTCATCCTCTAATTTTGTATCAACTAAATATTTTATTTCATCACTTAATATTAATATATAATAAGAAATATGATTAATATAATTTAATTGTTCAATTTATATTATCACTTTAACTTCTATTTTTAAAAATGAAAATATTTTTAATTTAGTAATTATTTTTAAATATAATTTAGGTTTAACATATCTTAAAACACACAAATTTAAAATTAAATTGCTCTTAGCAATTAAAATATATATCAACAAATAAGTATTAATTTAAAAATATTTTTTACTTAATAATTTATTTATTTTAATAAAAGGTAGTAAATCTAATACTAATGGTTATTAATAAATATTATATAAAGGATTGACATAAAATTATTTGTTTATTTAATTTTAAAAACTAATTTATTTTAAGTTTTATTTTATCTAATATCTAGTTATAATCACTAATAAAAATAATTATATTAACATTAATAATAAAATATATTTTGTTTTATTTAAAAATTAAAAAAATATAATTATAATTTTTTAAAAAAATTCAAACTAGTAAGGCCTATGCCAACTAATAATGACCACGAGCTAGAATTTAGGATGAAAAATGAATGTCTTGCAATAACCAATTTCATCTTAGCTGACTTTGGCTGGCTGGAAATCTAAACAGGATTTTTTGACTCGCTGTGATCAACTCATCAGCCAATGAGGAAAAGGTAGAAGATCCACATGGATAGGATTGTGGACCTCCTCAGACCATTTAAAGGCAACACCAGCTTTGTCCTTC
>JANSVA010000009.1:26115185-26131092 GCA_025504915.1 Erythroxylum reticulatum | reverse complement strand
AAAGAAAGAATAAGAATAATATATAGGATTTGTTAATATGATTGAGTTTTGTATAAGGATTAATGTTCCAAAAGGGATATTGTATTGATTGATTTGTATGAGATTGAGTAAAGATGAAAGAAATGGAAAAAAATTGTACCGGTTTCGGATTAGTTTAGTCTTAAGGTTTCCAACGCGATAGTTCTATAAAGTATACGTTTTCGGATGTCGGATCCATTTTCGTTTTGTCTCCGCTATATGATTCGATTCAATTCGATTCGTGATTTCATTCGTTTTCGATTCGTATCCGTTTCTTTCTCTTTATAATTTCTACTTCGGATTCTTTCGTTTTTTTTTAATGTCCGTTCTCCGTTTTTCGGTTGGGGTCCGGATACTTTCGCTTTTGTTCCGCATTTTATTATCCGATCTTCCGACTCGATTCGCTTTAAATGCTTATGATTTCCGATTCGCTTTTCGTTTTGCATTTGTTTAGGCCCACTTTCGATTCGTTTGGCTTTGTAATCCGTTCTTTTGTTTCGCGTCTATAAACCCGTTTTCTATTTTTAGGGTTAGGGTCCAGTCTCGAGATCGGGTCCCAACATTTATGGTATTAGAGCAAGAGTGAAAGTGATAATTTTAAGCAGTTGGGCTTCGGTTCCAATAGGGGCAAAGACCGCAAAGGAGATTCACAACTTCATCTTCAATATGGAGAGGAACTTCGAAGCAGTAGGCATCGAGGATGAAGCCACAAAGGTACGTAATGCCTCTCTTTATTTACAAGATATGGCTATTGTATGGTGGAGGCACGCTATGAGGATGCTAAGTAGGGCACTTGCACCATTGATACTTTTGATGATTTTAAAAGGGAACTTAAAAGGCAATTCTATCTCGAGAATGCTGAACACGAAGCTAAGGATAAGATTTGTCGCCTCTAACATAAAAAGGGCCATATTCATGAATATATTAAGAAGTTCTCCGAGTTGATGTTGGAAATCCTCGATATAGGAGAAAAGGATGCACTATTTTGCTTCCTTGATGGCTTATCCGGTTGGGCCAAGCTTGAAGTACAAAGGTGAGGAGTACAAGACCTACCCACCGTCATGTCTGTAGCCAAGTCTCTCATCGAGTTTAAGCATAAAGATGCGACAAAGGCGCAAAACAAGAAGCCCATCAATTATGGTAAAGGTGGGGGAGACAAGGAGAAGCCTCCTAGGGAAGGAAAAGCCCACAAAGACAAAGGTAAGGGGAGGGAAGTTAGTTCAAAACCAAAGATAACATCTTTCTTATGTAATGGGCCTCACCAAGCCTTTGAGTGCCCAAAGCGTGGGAAGCTTGTTGCTATTGTCTCTTCTTCCAAAGAAAAAGAAGAGGAAGAGAAGAGGATTGCTTCAATAAAACTCCTCAATGCAATTCAAGCCAAGGTGGAGGAGCGATCCCGAGGCCACATGTACATAGAGACTCAAATTGGAGGTAAGATTTTAAAAGCTATGGTGGACATGGGCTGATACGATATACATGGCCAAGGAGCTAGCCAGGAAAATAGGCTTACCGTATAAAAAAGAGAAGGGCGATGTCAAGGGAGTTAATGCCAAAAAGCTCCCTATTGAAGGCGTGGCTCATGGGACTCCAATTCACATTAGTCAATGGCAAGGTAAGGTCAATATCATTATTGCTCCCATTGATAGCCATGAATTTTATTTAAGGATCGACTATTTAGACATGGTGAAAGCATTCTTGGTCCCTTATATCAACACCAAGTGCATCATAGAGAATGGTCAACCATGTGTTATGCCCGTCTAAAGGGAGATTGGAGAGGAAAGAATGGTATCTGCTCTCCAATTATCTAGAGGCCTAAAGCGACACAAGCTTACTTATTTGGCCACTCTCAAGTTAGAAGAAAATTCATTGGATGGGGGAGTTAGAGCACCCGCACCCATTCAAGAGGTCCTTGAAGAGTTCAAGGATGTAATGCCTGTAGAACTTCCAAAGAAGCTCCCACCAAAGAGGGAGGTAGATCATGCTATTGAATTGGAACCTGGAACTAAACCTCTTGCACTTACTCCATATCGTATGGCACCTTCGGAGCTTAAAGAATTAAGACACTAATTGAAGGAATTACTAGATGCTAGATATATTCGTCCCTCTAAAGCACCTTATGGAGCGCCAGTGTTGCTTCAAATGAAATATGATGGATCACTTTAGTTGTGCATTGATTACTAAGCACTTAACAAGATCACAATCAAGAGCAAGTACCCGATTCCTCTCATTGCAGACTTGTTTGACCAACTTAGAGATGCAAGGTATTTTTCCAAGTTAGATCTGAGATTGAGATATTACCAAATCTGCATAGCCAGAGGGGATAAACCAAAAACGACTTGTGTTACAAGATACGGGTCGTACGAGTTCTTGGTCATGCCTTTTGGACTCACCAACATGTTGGTTACATTTTGCACCCTCATAAACAAGGTACTTGCTCCATTCCTTGATCAATTTGTTGTTGTATACCTTGATGATATAGTCATTTGCAACAAGACCTTGGAGGAACCTATGGGGCACCTACAACAAGTGTTCCAACCTATGGGGCACCTACGATAATTGTTCCAAACATTGAGGGACAATGAACTTTATGTGAAGAAGGAGAAGTACTCTTTTGCCCAATAAGATATAGCACTCTTGGGGCATGTTATTTGCAGGGGCAAGCTTGGGATGGACAAGGGAAAGGTGCAGGCCATCCATGAATGGAAGTTGCCGACTAAGATGATCAATCTAAGATCTTTCCTTGGCTTAGTGAATTACTATAGAAGATTTACAAGGGGTATTCTTCTATAGCCACTCCGTTTACCGACTTGTTGAAGAAAGGGAGAACATGGGATTGGTCTCCCAAGTGCCAATAAGCATTCTAGTGGTTAAAGGAAGTCATCATAAAGGAACCAATGTTTTCACTAACTGACCACACTAAGTCATTCGAGGTATATACAGAAGCTTCTAAATTTGCCATTGGTGGTGTATTGATGCAAGAGGGGCACCCCATTACCTATGAAAGCCAAAAACTTAATGATACCAAAAGGAAGTATATTCTACAAGAGAAAGAGATGACCGTAGTAGTGCATTGTTTGAGAACATGGAACCACTACTTACTCGGGAGCAAGTTTGTGGTCAAGACCGACAATGTTGCCACTAGTTATTTCCGAACTCAAAAGAAGCTCACTCCAAAGCAAGATAGGTTGTAAAACTTCCTGGTGAAATTTGACTTCATTATGGAGTACAAGCCTGGTAAGGCTAATCTTGTTGCAGATGCCTTGAGTAGAAAGGGAGAACTTGCAGATCTTAGTAGTCTAAGAAGCAACTTGAAGGACTGCATCAAGGAAGGGTTGGTGCGTGACCCTATGGGCTAAACCATTATGTCGATTGTCAAAGAGGGAAAGATAAGATGATTTTGGGTGGAGGATGGCCTAATGGACACCAAAAAGAAGAGATTGTACATTCCACTCTATGATAGCTTATGAGGGGAAGTCATAAAGGAATGTCATGATAGCAAATGGGTTCACGATAGAAAATGGGCGGGTCATCCAGGTATGCATCACACATTTGCACTTGTGGAAGATTCATACTATTGGCCTCAAATGAAGGATGATGTGGAAGCTTATGTGAGAACATGCTTGGTTTGCCAACAAGATAAGTTAGAGCAACAAGTGCCTGCTAGTTTACTTGAGCCACTCACCATTCCATCAAGACCTTGGGAAAGTGTCTCTATGAATTTTATAGTAGGCTTGCCCATATCAAAAGGGTGTAATTGGATCTTTGTGGTGGTAGATCAATTATCCAAATATGGGACATTCATTTCGACACCCAAGGATTGCAGTGCTGAACAAGCAGCTCACTTATTCAAGAAAGCATGTGGTGAAATATTAGGGCATGCCTAAAACAATCGTGAGCGATAGAGACACTCGCTTTACGTGGAGTTTTTAGACGAAGTTGTTTAAGATCTTAGACGCAGATCTTAATTTCTCTACAAGCTTCCATCCCCAAAATGATGGCCAAACAAAGCGAGTAAATGCATTATTGGAAATGTACATGAGGCACTATGTGAGTGCCGATTAACGAGATTAGGCAAGGTTGCTTGATGTTGCCCAATTCTCCTACAATCTTCAAAAAAGTGAATCAATAGGTAGGAGTCCATTTGAGGTCGTGTTAGGATGTCAAATAATGATTCCTAATTATGTCGCCACAGGCTATACAGGAGTTAGCCCATCAGCTTATAAGTTTGCTAAAGAATTAAACGAGAAAATTGATTTTGTTCTCACATAATTAGAGAATGCCTCCAAAAGGATGAAGAAGTGGGCTGATAAAAAGAGGCGACCTAGAGAATTCCAAGTAGAAGACCTTGTGCTTGCCAAAATGTACAAGCATGTGCGGACCAATGGGCTTAACCAGAGTCTCTTAAGAAGGTATGAAAGGCGATTTCCGGTCATTAAGAAGGTGAATCTTGTTGCCTACAAGGTGGAGTTACCTCCAAAAATCAAATTCCACCCATTATTTCATGTCAGCTTGTTGAAACCATTTAAGGAAGATCCCAGTCATAAGGTTTCAAAACGAGCATCAATGAGAATACGTACTCAGCATGATAAAGAGGTCGAAGGCATCTTGTCTGATCGTATAGTGCGGCACTCCAACCAACCACCCATATATAAGTTATTGGTGAAATGGAAGGGATTTCCAGATAGCGAGGCAAGCTGGGAGCCAATTCAGGGACTTTGGTAATTCAATGAACAAATCGAAGCCTACGAGGAGATGAAGGCAATGGGGATGTTGCCACATTAGGTGGGAGAGAATGTCACGTTATGCATGTTTCAGAGGCTATAAGGTGAGGTTTTGCTCAAAAGAATCTTTTAGAGCTTGGTAGAATTTTATAGAAGACCCTGGAAGCTCATGGAACATTATGGAACACTTTGAAACATTATAGAAGGTTGTAGAATGATGTAAATATGTATCTAGTACACAAAACATGTAGATTACTATGGAAAATTCTAGATAGGGGCATTATTGTAATTTGTACATAGAAGATATTTTGTAGGGACGAATCTCCACCGTTGGATCAAATCAATCCGCACTGTCTATTGAGGAGGCGGAGGGCTATATAAAGGGGATGACTCCCTTATTTGTAACAATCCAAGAATTCAAAAAGTTTAAAGCAATAGAAGTATCCAAGCTTCTTTAAGATCTTTTATTCATGTCTTCTTTGCTTGCTTAGTTCTTTATAGTTCAAGTAGGCATCTTCGGGGAAGGCTAACTAGCTACACTCGAGTTTAGGAGAAAAGTGTGAAAGTGTCGTACGTGGATTTTGAGTGAAAGAATTCCTGTGATGCAAAGCAACTGTCTAAAAAGAACCCTCGTCCACTGTTTTCTCACATTCTATGAAGCATCTCAAAAAACATGGCTTATGAAAAAAGTTTCTGAACTCCTCCTCCTCGTTAAACACCAGGCACAGTTAATACTCCTTTTACAATATTATGTTGGAATCTTAATGGAATGACATGTAACACGTAACGACACCTTAGTTACATATCCTAGATTGAATGTGAAAGGGAAATAAATGAAGAAATGTGAAAAATAACTGATTTGGGTTCCACAACTTCAAATGAGCTTTCTGAAATCGAAATGAGCGCGAATCCACCATCGTCTTCACGGGAACTGCTCACCGGAATGCAATCAACGTCTTTCTACAGTTTTCTCAAAACGTAAACTCTCTTAACAGGTCAGAGAATCCTTATTCTTATGAATGATGGAGCAACTGCAGAAGACCTTAACCTTTATATATAGCTTCCATATCGGACTTCCCTATCAAAGGCCAGATATGGGTCCGATCCACATTAATTGGGATCCATTTCTCATATGGAATTCGACCCATTGATTTAGATCATTTATTGGGCCACTTTATTATCTTTATCTGGATTAAATTATGTAACTTAACCAATCAATTATTGAAAATTTGAAAAATGCAACCAAATGTTGTCTAACTTTATGGGAAAAGTCAAAATTATCCAACATTCTCCCCCTTGGATAATACTTAATTACAGTATTGACTCAAGTTGAAAAACAGTTTAAAAATTCGGTTAAGTCATGTTACTGTATAAGTCGACTAAGTTTAAAAAACAAAAAATTTGATCCAAAGATAATGAAAGTTCATCGTTCCATCCTGCAAGGCTTTCGATATCGAAAAGTACCAAATGCATGTGTCATGTGCGGCATAGATCCAATACAATCACACATATCTAATATCTCACTAACATGAATGGAAAAATAGAGTGTGGTAAACTAAGATGATACATGTATGATCTAAATTATATCATCTTCGATTGTAGGTCTCGATTTCTCCAACTTTATGCTCTGTATTAGAGAAATCCTTATGGGATTAAAAACTTATATCCCCTATGTCATGTCAAACTTTATGGATATCCATATAAAACTATATGCATCTAAATGACATAAGCTCAAAGTCAATTTATATATATGCCCAATGACCTTTAAATGCTTAAGATTGACACAAATCTTAAGACTTTCATTCATATTATGTCAATGTATGATAATACGTATTACTGAGGATAAATGTTGATCATCTTTATTGATGAATCGTCATACTGTCATAATACATCAAATGTAAAAATGTACATGGAGCAAACATAATGATCCCTTAACTAACACTGTTAAACAAATTCAAAACACACATACTGTGTGTTTGACTTTCAAACACAAGTGCACAAAGTCCTTTAGTTAAAGGATCGACTTACAGTTCCTCAGTCTTTAAATGCTCCTAACCTTAATGTCACCTTTTCCATATCAACTCCTTTATAGTTAAATAATTGACTTCCAAATGCTAAGACCCTGTGATATATATGAATGTTGTTATTAAACAACACTGCATTAAGATTATCACATTACAACCGAATGTGTCTAGCCACTAAATCAATCACAGACAACTTAAAAATCAAGTTTCTAAGCCAAATCGTCTGTGAAACAACCCTATAGCATATAGTATGCATAGTCGAGGAAATTACCCATGTCTACTTGACACTCTTCCACAACATTGTACTATCTGTAAACTTAAATCTGTAATCTTAAGTGGACCTTCTATCATCCGGACACATAGCTAAAATATGAATATGAATTCCGTACAAGGTTTAGACTGTTAACTTTTCTATATGTCAATTCCCTTCAGTATCTCAACACTCACTTGACTACATTCTAATGGTCTACACTTGGATTAACTAGATATTGACCAAATAGTCTAACAAAAAATGCAATGTCCCGCCTTAGTACTTGCTCGAGCATACATCAGGCTACCAACCGCACTAGAATATGAAACATTCCTCATAACCTCTCTATTTACTTTATACTTTGGATACTGTTCCAAAGTTTATCTCTCACTATGAGAGATAGGTGCTCCAAAAGGTTTACAGTTAACTGTATTAAACTTTTGTAACATATATTCAATGTATGCATTCTATGAGAGATCTGATGAGTATTGAGATCTATCCTTATGAATCTGAATACCTAGGACAAAGTTCTTGACTAAAAGTTGCTTAACCTTATACAACATGGTCAAGTAATTTGACGTAAGCAATATATCATCCACATGCAATAATAAGAAGATAAATTTGCTTCCCCTGATCTTATAGTACAAGCATCTTTTCAACTTTATTTTCTATGAAACCGAAAGAGGTTATAACCTCATCAACTATAAGGTATCACTTTTGTGAGGTTTGATGTAAATTATATATTGATCTACTTAACGCGCAAACCATGTCAGTTCCATCTGGATCTTGAAATCCTTCAGGTTGTACCATATAGACCTCTTCATAAAAGTCTTTATTCAGGAAAACAGTTTTGATAGCCATCTGATGTAATAATATATTATCGTGAGTTATAATTGCCTTAATCAATCAAAATGTATCCTTCGAGGATACGGAAGAAAAAGTAACATAAAAGTCAACCTTTCTCCCTTAGTGAACCATCAGGCAACTGAGCGAGCTCATAAACCACTGAACTTTATCCCAAAATCCTTTAGGTCTTAAAACTTCATTTACAACTGACGGGTTTACAATTCTGCTGTAAATTAACTAACTCTCATACCTTACTATGCTTCATAGCTTGATCTCATCAGTCAATGCATCCCACTATAAATTCACATTAGGTCCAAAAACAACTTCTATATAAGTAACTGGATTCATAACATGTCTAATATCATAGTCTTATTCACCTGATAGACTATGTAATCAGAAGGGATAACATGTCGTCTCACTCTAGTGAATTTACATAACTGCATTCGATCTTGTACCATAGGAACCATTATATGTACAAGTAAGGGTTCTTGTTCTTGTACAGGCACAGTATTAAGACCTAGATCCCCCATATCTAACTATATGAGTAGCAGGTACATAATAACTATAGTATCCGCCCTACTATCATCTGAAGGGTCAACAGGTCCACCATCATTATAGACATTGTATCCTAGAAACTTAGTTATTTGCATTTCCAGTATTATGGTCCCACTTTCTTTACAATAAAATCTGTAGCTTTAAAGTGATCGGCATATCTTAATAAATAGCAATGAGCATAATGACCATGTAATTTTTTTATAAGGATTTTATGGGAAAAGTCAAAATTATCCAACATATACTACCTCAATAGGGCAACCCCATTCACGAATATATGCAAGGCTGGGTTTTCACACTTCCAAATAATCAAGTAGATTAGTCCTGTTCTACATTAACTTCTTCAAGTCCTTTAGGGTGCAGTTATGTCTTTCGGCAACACACCATTTTGCTTAGGAGAACTTAGCACAGTGAACTTAGTCACTATTCCAACTAATTTCATATATCTAAAAAGCGGACCTTTTTAAGTCCTAAAACACCATATTTTCCATGATATTCTCCTTCACAGTCAAATCTGACTATCTTGATGAATTTTCCCAATTAGTTATTAACCTTCAATCTTTAAGTAAGAACACATAACTGTAAAGGGCATAATCATCAACAAATGTCAAGACACATTTGGAATTGCATAATGCAATTGTATAAGGTCTACTGATATCTTTAGGTATTAGACTCAATAAGTTAGAACCACAATTTGACCTCTATATCCTTGTTTCATTCAACTTATCCTTGCAACAGACAGCACATGTTTCCAGATCATCATAATCTAAGATTGAGAGAATGTTTTCCTTAATCAGTCTCTCAACCCTAGCTCTAGAAATGTGACCTAAACTTTTATGCCACACCATGTATGATTTCTCATTCATCTGGTTTCATAACTTGTTTAGCAAAATACGAAGAAGCATATATCTACTTCGAGGTAAGACACATTCTATATAAACCATATGACAAGAAAATTGTACCATTATGTTTTGCGTTAAACAACAACTGTACAACATAAGCATTAAATACAAAATGTTAACCTTCTTTTTCCAAAATTGATACAAAGATCACATATAAAATGTGTCGTATAAAAACCAAAATGAAACTTGCAACAAGGTTTAGTACGTACATCCCCTATAGATATTACTTTCACTTCTTTATTGTTGTTAAACATCAGTTCCTCCTTCCCTTTATTTGACTTTATCCTAGATATGAACTCCTGCATCATGGAAGCATTATAATCAAATGTTCCACTATATAGCCACCAAGTACTTAATGCGACTATCACAAATTAGATTCATAAATTGATAAGCCAAGGAGTTACCTGATGGTCTCAGTCTTTCCTTTTAGATCTTATAATGTTGGTTTCTTTATGTCATGCAGACCTTTACTAGCACTGGATTGACTAGCATCAACATGTGGAGAAGATTTTGACTTTTTACTTTTGATCTTAGTAGGCTTCATCTTTTCCTTCCCTTGAGTTGCATCGAGGGCTATAAGAGTAGCAAACTTAAGTTTCTCCTCCTCAGTAACACAATAGGCAATCAAAGTATTGAAGCCTCATTCCTTATTTGGCGAATAATATGTCATCACCAGATTACTAAACTCTGGAGGGAGTGTATTCAGAGTCTGGTGAACTATGAAGACATTAGGAAGAGAAATATTTAGTATCTTCAGCCTATTGTGAAGATGGATCATTCTTGATATGTAATCCATTACTCCCCCTTTTCCAGTATACTTCATGGAGAATAATTCTTTCATTAAGGTACTTATCTCAACAATAAATGAGACTGTGTACTTTTGGGAGATATTTCTAAGAAATTCCTTCACTATATATGTGTCCGAAAGTCCACTAAACAGATGGTCAGGTATGGATCTCTTAATATTCATAAGATATAATCTGTTAGACTAATCCCAAGCTTTATAGGCTACTTTATGAGCTCTTAAGCTCATTGATGTAGGTGGAGATGGCCTATCTGTCCGTATGGCCATATCAACCTCAGCTATCTCCATAGAATTTAATACATCCTCTGTCCACATCTTCGTATTGAAACCAGTCAGGTTTCAATGGTGACACTGATATAATTGATCGAAAAGGGGACTACAAAATGATAATGTTTAGATCAGCACAAATGTAAGATAACAACGGTACTCAAAGTCATTAAATTATAACTTTTTCAAGAATTTGATCACACATATTATAAAACACCTTTGGGCTGAATACATAATATATGCAATTAGACCTCCACATAAAAGCGATCAGAGAATAAACCATTAAATATTATGAAACTACCACCTGTGGGCGAATAGATCATTCAAGCAACGACTTTTCTCCATCTATGCCTTTATGCACTTGTCAAAATATTATGTAAGGCCAATACCTGTGGGCAAAATAACTAAACATGAGATCAGAGACATCCCCTAACGTGTAAGTAGAACAATTCAAAATACTGACTCGAAAGGTCACTGTGGTGACTACATGCTCATCAGTACAAACATAAGGAATACATCTTTATATTATCCTCACACTCTTTATGGGCATGTGGTATGTGACAATGAAACATCAATAAATGCAAAAACTAGAGTTATGAGTACCATTCTGTACTAGACGGTACCCGTCAGAACAGTACTCATAATGTCGGTATCGGTCGTAAATACCGGTCGATACTAATGTTTACAGTTTAGTACCGATCGGTATCAAAAATTTCGGCCGGTACTGTAAGTTTCAAAAATTGCAAGGACTAAATTACAATTTTCAAAAATTTTACCCTAAAAAACTAACCCCCCTCGACTGCTATCTCTCTCTCTTGACTCTCCCTCGTCTCTCACTCACTCTCGTCGTCTCCTCAGCCTCTCACCATCACCGTCGCCATCTAGCCATCGTCGTCTGGCCCATCTTCTCCTTTCCTCATCCTCCTTGGACCTCGGCTCCTCCCTTGGCATCGGATGAAGAGGCCACTATCTTCGTCTTCATCCACACCTGAAGATGTCACCGCTCGGTACACCGCAGCCCGTCGTCGCTATCGCAGCTTAGCCAGACCACACTACACCATCGTACAGTCCGTCGCAGCTCAGGCGCATCACCAACTTGTCAGCAACCCGACCTCAACTTGACAACCTGATTGTTTTTGGGTGTGTGTATTTTCAATTTTTTATTGTGTTGGATGATGGATTTGTGTTGTTGGATGCTGGATTTGGGATTAGAAATTTTGAATTCTTATTGCTAACGGTTGCGTGGATGTGAATTGGGTTGTTGAATTTTGGGAATGGAATTGAATTGTTAGAGTTGAAATGTTGAATACAGTGGGTTTTGTGAATTGTCATTTATGAAATTTGGAACTGAAATTGGATTTGGAAATGGAATGTATACTCTATAATGTTTGTGATTTACGATGATATTGATGAATGAGATGTCCATACATTTTATTTAACTGTGTTTGGTTATTTGGAGGTGGTGAGGCTTTAACAATGTTGATTAATTGATTATTAAAATTGAAACTTGATAATCAACATTTAAACCTAAATGTAAAATTGATAATCAAATGTGAAATTGTAAAATTGATAATCAAAATTAGTAAAATTGAAAAAGCTTAAATCATTAATTGACACATTTTTAATATTTGTGAAATGATAATTTATTTTTAATATTTGGGTATTGAATTTAGGTTAATAATTAGTTGAGTACAAAATTATACAATTAGAAATTAATAATAATTCGATTGTAGTTAATGATAGTATTTGTCTATTTTGGTATTAGTTTTGGGTAAATAATTAATTGAGTATAAAAGATGTTGAACTTTAATTATGTGGCAATATATATATGTAGGGTATCATAAATATTTATAAATGGTAATGTGTGAAAGTGCAAACTACAAAGTAGTGATCTAATAAATGTATCCGAAAAAAACTTGTTTCAAATCATAATATGTTGTAGGCTTGTAGATTCTAATCATTTATACTTACAGTTATTAATGTCGATTAAGACTTGTAAAAGTAATATATATATTTAAGAACGAAATATACAATGGTGTATATAATATTATGATTTGTTAGAAATGAAAAGAAGATTCAAAGCTTTAAACAAGAAAAAATATTTCTAAAGAAGTTATAGCCTCCAACTTGTGATTGTTGGAATTGGATATTATTGTAAATGGAAGGAAATGGAAACAAAATTATGATTGTTTTGTGATTGTTGGGATTGGAAATTGTTAGGAATGGAAATAGAATTATAAATGTTCTGTGATTGTTGGAATTGGAAATTGTTGTAAATGGAAGAAAATTGAAATGGAATTATGATTGTTTTGTAATTGTTGAAATTGCATATTGTTGGAAATAGAAATGAAATTATGAATGTTTTGTAATTGTTGGAATTGGAAATTGTTAGGAATGGAAATGAAATTATGAATGTTTTGTGATTGTTGGGATTGAAAATTGTTGGAAATTATTGGGAATGGAAATGGAATTATGAATGCTTTGTAATTGTTGGAATTAGAAATTGTTGTAAATGGAAGGAAATTGAAATGCAATTATGATTGTTTTGTAATTGTTGAAATTACAAATTGTTGGAAATGGAAATGGAATTATAAATGTTTTGTAATTGTTGGATTTGGAAATTGTTAAGAATGGAAATGGAATTATAAATATTGGGATTGTTGGGATTGGAAATTGTTGGAAATTACTAGGAATAGAAATAGAATTATGAATGTTTTGTGATTGTTGGAATTGGAAATTGTTGTAAATGGAAGGAAATTGAAATGAAATTATGATTGTTTTGTAATTTTTGAAATTGCTAATTGTTGGAAATGGAAATGGAATTATGAATGTTTTGTAATTGTTGGAATTGGAAATTGTTAGGAATGAAAATGGAATTATGAATGTTTTGTGATTGTTGGGATCGGAAATTGTTGGAAATTGTTGGGAATGGAAATGGAATTATGAATGTTTTGTGATTATTGGAATTGGAAATTGTTGTAAATGGAAGGAAATTGAAATGGAATTATGATTGTTTTGTAATTGTTGAAATTGCAAATTGTTGGAAATGAAAATGGAATTATGAATGTTTTGTGATTATTGAAATTGGAAATTGTTAGGAATGAAAATGGAATTATGAATGTTTTGTGATTGTTGGGATTGGAAATTGTTAGGAATGGAAATGGAATTATGAATGTTTTATAATTGTTGGAATTGGAAATTGTTGTAAATGGAAGGTAATGGAAATGAAATTATGATTGTTTTGTAATTGTTGAAATTGCAAATTCTTGGAAATGGAAATGGAATTATAAAAGTTTTGTAATTGTTGGAAATTGTTAGGAATACAAATGGAATTATAAATGTTTTGTAATTGTTGGAATTGGAAATTGTTGTAAATGGAAGGGAATGGAAATGGAATTATGATTGTTTTGGAATTGTTGAAATTGCAAATTCTTGGAAATGGAAATGGAATTATGAATGTTTTGTAATTGTTGGAATTGAAATTTGTTGGAAATTGTTAGGAATAAAAATGGAATTATGAATGTTTTGTGATTGTTGAAATTGAAAATTGTTAGGAATGGAAATAGAATTATGAATATTTGGTGATTGTTGGAATTGGAAATTGTTGGAAATTGTTATGAATGGAAATGGAATTATGAATGTTTTATGATTGTTAGAATTAGAAATTGTTAGGAATGGAAATGGATTCGTGAATGTTTTGTGATTGTTGGAATTGGAATTGGAAATTGATGGAAATTTTTAAGAATAGAAATGAAATTATGAATGTTTTGTAATTGTTGAAATTGAAAATTATTGCAAATTGTTAGGAATGGAAATAGAATTATGAATGTTTTGTGATTGTTGGAATTGGAAATTGTTGTAAATGGAAGGAAATGGAAATAAAATTATGATTGTTTTGTAATTGTTGAAATTGCAAATTGTTGGAGTATGTTTTGTGTTATTATATATGTTGAATGTTTTGAATTTTTAGCTTTTGCCTTATAGTGAATTGTGTTCCATGAAATTGAATTGTAATGTAATGTAATCGTATAGAATAAATTATATTATATAAGATGGATATGCATATTGTGTACTAAAATGATGTTTTATTGATTTTATGTGTACAGATAAATGAAAAAAATTCAAATACTCCCGATCAACCCACTTCAGGAAGATACAGTGATCCAACTAGGGCTCATGCTGGTATGGTTCCCGGTATGAAGAACCATACTATTTGCTTGTTTTGTAACAAGCATTTGAAAGGTGGAGGAATCACCCGATTGAAAAGGCATTTAGCTGGGGTTAAAAGAGATGTGGAAGCATGTAAAAAAGTAAGTCATGATGTGAAGTGGCAGATGAAAACATTGCTTAATGAATATCAATTTGAGAGAGATAAAAGGACAAGACTGAATGTTGAAATTGGTAGTGGAAGTTCATTTTCTAGTTTCCGTGGTGATTATAGAAATATTGAAGGTGGAAGTGGTAGTGATAGTGGTGGTACTGGTACTGTTCCATCTCAAGATCATGAAGAATCTGATGTGAGGAAGAGAAGAATGCAGGTGACTAGTTTCTTTGTACTACGAACAACTCCTGGAGTTCAACCTTCAATTCATAGTGCAATGCAATCAGGAGATGCGGCTCACAATGTCGATATGGCAGTAGCTAGATGGTGGTATGATTCAGGTTCGTCATTCAATGTTTCTCAGTCTTATTATTATCAAACAATGATGGGTGCAATAGCCTCTTATAATCTAGGATACAAAGGTCCTTTGATTGATAACTTAAGAGGTAAACATTTGAGTTGTGTTATTTCTGAAGTTAGAAATTATTTGGCTAAAAGAAGAGTGAATTATGATTCTTATGGATGTTCAATTATGTGTGATAGTTGGACAAATAGGAGAGAAGAGCCTATTATAAATTATTTGGTTTATTCTTCAAATAGCTCTATGTTTTTGAAATCTATTGATGCATCTGGCCTTATTAGAAATACTGAGACTTTGTTTAGGATATTTGATGAAGTTATGAATGAAGTAGGACCGAATAACATTGTTCAGTTTATTACTGACAATGATTCCTCTTATATAGCGGTAGGAAGAAGGTTGCAGAATATGTATAATTCACTTTTTTGGACTCCTTGTGTTGGACGTTGCATTGACTTAATGCTGGAGAATATAAGGGATTCTAGGAATTTTCCTATTCGTAATGAGACTATACAGAAGGCTAAAAAGGTGACAAAGTTCATTTATAATGGTGCATGGGTTTTGAATTTGATGAGAAAGGAATTTCACAATGGTAAGAATTTGTGTCGCCCTGCTGTGATAAGATTTATCACTTCAGTCTTTTGTTTCGATGAAGGAGTTAAGGAAAATGTTTACAAGTGATAAGTGAGTTGCATCTCAGCATGCTAGGTCTAATGTTGGAGTGGAGGTTTGTAATATTATACTGCAAGATAGAGAATTTTGGTCACAATGTCAATTTGTTATCCGAGTTTGTGAGCCTTTGGTGAGGGTGCTTCGCTTGGCTGATAGTGAAGAAAAGCCAAC
>JANSVA010000009.1:26070563-26083062 GCA_025504915.1 Erythroxylum reticulatum | reverse complement strand
TTATTATTATTATTATTATTATTAACATCAACAACAATAAGGCTAAGTAGAAAAAAGCTTGCGCTTAATCCCTAAAAGATAAGGAGCATTCCCCAGTGCATAAGGCTTCCTGCTTTATGAGAGTTAGAGAGGGTCATTAATTATACGCAGTCTTCTCTTTGTATTTTATAAATAAGTTATTTCCGTGGCTTGAACCTGTGACCTTCTTGTGACAAAAGAATAACTTTACGAATTGTTTCAAGGCTCGCTCTCGTTAAATCCTTAAAAAGTAAGTAGCACTACATAATTAAAGGAAAATACTAAAAGACCTATGATTTTTATTTGTATCCTTATACGTCAAAGCTTCTTATTTTGGGTAATGTCTTTGGTAAGTTCCAGCAATGTCATATCATTCTTAATCACCTCTACCAATTCTTCGTAGGCCTTCCTTTTTTCTTCTTACAGTCTCTCGGTACAATATTCTCACATCTTATCACTAGAGCATTTGTGTGTCTCTTCTTAACATATTCATGTGAGAATTTTTCATATTAAGATTTAATACCCATAAATAGTCTAACATTTGTAGTTAATGAATATCAATGACCTATTTTAATGGTAACTGTCAATGCACTTTATAAGATCATATTGATATATGTTTCTTCCTTGCAGAATTTTGGGGCCCCTAAATGTGTTTTATTACACGATCGATTTTGGAATTGAGAGCTTAGAGGAATTCCAAAATTTTAGACTTTCTAAATAAAAACATCAATGATAGAAGGTATATCGATGTATTTCACATTCATTTTATTTATTATTCTAACGTATATTATTATTGAATATATATTGAACCGGCTTACATTTGGTATCAGAGCACAATAACCTCTACATTGTTTTACTTTTTGGAGAATTTTGAATTCAGGAAAAAAAAACTTAGATTCAAAATTTTACATTTTCGAGTTGTTTTGGAAGTTTTTCTTTCAATTAAAGGTAGAAATATTAAATTAAGTATTTTGGAAGTGTTCCTACATTTTAAAAAAAAAACTTTTGTGGTGCTTTCCATGTCTGGTTTTGTTTGGCATCTAGCAAGTCATGAATTGGGTCGTTATGATCTAGTCGGAGGATGAATAAGACCTTTTCACCAAACGAAATCATTTTTTTTGTTGATTAAAAATAAAATTTTGATGATGTTCAAAGTCGCGCCTACTCCTTTACACGACAATGTCACTTAGATTCATTTAAGCAAAACTTAGCCTTCCCCACATGATCGTCGACCAACAATTAAGTTCTCGAATGCATCACGACCCTCATAATGTTTAATTCTCACACTCGCAAGAAACTATGGAAGCAATAGAATAATCAAAGGCAACAATAGAACAAAGAAGGGATACAACAAACTATCAACCTTTATTACTTCCCTCAAAGGATACAAATAAATGCTCTCTCAAACTCTCTAGGTAAAGAGTAAGGCTCAAATAAGTTATATATAGGCATCAAGGCTTGGGGAATAAGTAAAAATCCTAACAGCACTCTACTACTCACGATCACATCTTATCCTATCAAATTACATCGTTATCCTATAAGATTGCATCCCCATCTAAATAGGACTCTATCCGATAAAGTATATCTATATCCTAACTAACAAGATAAAAGATTACACATTATCTATCCCTATCCATGAAGATGTCCACTATCTTCAAATGATCCTCCCACGTAGTCTTTATCCTTTAGCGCTGATGTTTATCCTCTGTGATCTTATCTACCACATTATCCACGATCCGCACGATCTCTATCTGTTGATAATGAGTCATCTGAGCCAAAGCCAGTCACAGCACACTGGTCCTATCCAATGCTTATCCATGTCAAGTCCATCAGCCATGGTCCATCCATTTGAACACCCACTAAGTCCTTAGTCCATTAAGAACTTAGCCTTAGCTTTGTTAGCTCGTACACGATCCGAATCTCTACCAAAACTCACACCATGCTTGATCTAACGTGCTAAGTTACTTTGGAGCTTTCGCATGCCACCGCCATGCTTGTGATCCAGCTAACCTCCACCCAAGGTCTATCTCCAACTAGTTGTGAAGTGCCTTCATGTGCTAAGGGGCTAACAGTAAGCCTCTACCAACTAAATTGAAGCTTACATTCTTATATATGATACATTGAAATTATATTTGTTTCAATATGAATCAAATTATCAATTTTTATTGATTGTATAAACAATCAATATAAATCAGATTATCAATTTTTATTCACATAATCATTATGTTCCTATTTTGCATTATGAATAGAGTTTTAGATAAAATATTTTAGTGATTAATTATTAGGGCTTAGCCACAATAACCCTAATTATATAAAATTGTATATTTATGTACTTAATCATATAAAGAGTTTAGGCATTTAATTGTAGTTAATTATTTTAGTATAATAAATTTTATCACACATAAATTTTTATTATATTTGAATGATTAATTAAGATGAAATATCAAATTATATTCTAAATTTCTCACAGGTATTAGGAATTGAAATATAATTTGATAGTTTCATCATAAAGTTTAGCATAAATCTATTTGAATTAAAAATTTATCCCATGTGCAATTTTTATTTCATCTGGTTTATGATTTTTTAAGATATATTTACACTGGTAA
This sequence comes from Erythroxylum reticulatum, assembly GCA_025504915.1. Classification (NCBI taxonomy): domain Eukaryota; kingdom Viridiplantae; phylum Streptophyta; class Magnoliopsida; order Malpighiales; family Erythroxylaceae; genus Erythroxylum; species Erythroxylum reticulatum. The sequence goes on along the minus strand of JANSVA010000009.1, from coordinate 26,080,438 downwards.
AACATATATATAGTTTGTTAGCCTCAATTTATTGATAAGTAGTATGAATGTTTAAATTATGCAGTTATTCAAACTGTTAGTCTCTTTCATATAATTTGTGAAATTCCCGAATTAAGAGATGAAAATTATAAGATTTAGAAGGAGAGAATTCTTCTTCATCTGGGACATTGATTATGCTATCCAGAAGGATGAACCACCTAAGGTAACTGAGGCCAACACTAAAGCTAAAATTAATCTTTATGAATATTGGGGGCGATCTAATCGCCTAAGTGTGATGTTCATTAAAACTAAAACTTTTATTGGCATTTGTGGTTCTATAGAATAACATGACAATTTCCATGCTCTACTGAAAGCTATTGATGAGCAATTCAAAACTTCAAATAAAGCGCTTGTAAGCATCTTGATTAAGAAGGTTTCATCTACAAGGCTTACTAGTGTTTGAGGTGAGCGTGAGCACATTATGAAGATGAGGGACATTGCAGCTCAGTTAAAGAAACTCCATATTGAGATGTCTAATTATTTTCTCGTGCATTACATTTTGATCACCCTTCCACCATTATATGAACCATTTAAAATCTCTTATAAATAAGGATATATGGTCAATAAATGAATTAATCACCGTGTGTGCTCAAGAGGAAGGGAGATTGTTGATGGAAATGGGAGAGAGTTCAAAGAATGCACATCTGGTTGTTTAAGGAAAGAAGAAAAACTAAGCCAACTCAAAAGGAAAAGGTCAAATGCCTACCGAAGATGACACTAAAAAGGAATCCAAGTGCTTCTTTTGCACAAAAAATGGACATATGAAGAAAGATTGTGTCAAACATTAGGAATGACTTAAAAAGAAAGGTAATCTAATTTCACTAGTTTGCTTTGAATCCATATTAGAAATGAGTTGCAGGATTTGCATAACTTAAGGAAGCCAATGAAAAGTGAGCAGTATCTATTATCTAAACCAAGATGTGTTCATGTATGGAGGCTGTTGGGGATTGCAAATTAATTTTATGTACTAGTTTTTTTAAAATTAATAAAAGCATTTTATATTCCCAGATTCTCTAGGAAATTGATTTCAATTTCAAGATTTATAACTTTTAGATATTCCTTTCATTTTTCAATTAAATCTTTAAAGTTAAATTATAAATCTAAATTTATTAGGAATGGCACATTATTTGATGGTCTTTTTGTTTTAATTTACAACATAATAGCTATTACAATGCAACATATGTTCATGCTGGAACAAAATGTTGTGTTATGAATGAAAATTCCTCTATATTATGAAACAAGAGATTAGGATATATCTAAATAGAAAGGATCAAAAGATTGGTGAGTGGCAAACCACTTAGTACTTTTTATTTTACTGATTTTGAAGCTTTTATAAACTATATAAAGGGAAAGCATACCGACAAATCAAAGAAAGGTGTCAAGAGAAGTTTAAACACATTAGAGATCATACATAAGGATATTTGTAGTCTAGATATGAAATAGTATGGTCAAAAATGCTTAATCTCATTTATGGATGATTACTCACGATATATTTATCTATACTTGCTTCATAACAAGAATGAAGCATTAGATGCTTTCAAAATATTCAAAGATAAAGAAACAATGCAGTAAGTAAATTAAGATTGTAAGGACCAATAAAGGTAGGAAATATTATGATAGATATGCTGAAGGTGGACAAGTACCTGAGCCATTTGTGAGGTATCTTCAAGAAAATGGGATAATAGCCCAATATACTATGCCTAGATCTTTGGACTACAATGTGGCAGAAAGAAGTTAAACATTATTAGACATGGTATAAAGGATGCTAAATGCTCCAAACTTTTGAAGTCATTGTGTATTGAAGCTATCAATAGGTAATGTATATGTTAAACAAGGTACCAACCAAGGTTGTTCCGAAGACACCATTTAAGTTATTTAAGGGATGAAAACCGAGCAAAACCTATAGGCTGTAAATGGGTATTTAAAACAAAGAAAAAGTAATTAAGTAACAATGAGAGATACAAGAAAAGACTCATTGTTAAAGAATTCACTTTTAAAAAAAAGGAATGGATTACACAAATGCATTTTTTCCTATATCTAACAAAGATTGACTTTGTATACTTTTGGCAGTGGTTGCTTATTTTGATATAGAATTGCATCAAATGGGTGTGAAATTGGCTTTCTTAAATGGTGACCTAAAGGAAGATGTTTTGTATGAAACAACTAGAAGGATTCTCCTTTAATAATGGTGAACATTTGGTTTGCAAGCTTAAAAGATCCATATATAAATTAAAATAAGGATCCCGTTAATGGTATTTAAAATTCCATGATGTTACCTCATCATTTGGTTTTGAAGAAAATATTATTGATCAATGTGCATATCAGAAGGTTAGTGGGAGTAAAATTTGTTTTCTTATATTATATATGGATGACCTATTACTTACAACTAATGATAGGAGTTTGTTACATGATGTGAAATAATTTCTCTCTGAGAATTTCGAAATGAAAGATATAAGTGATGCATCTTATGCCATTAGCATTAAAAGAAACAAATTTCGTGGTATTTTGCGATTGTCTCAATAAACCTATATTAATAAAGTTTTAGATAGGTTTCAAATAAAAGATTGTTCACCAAGTATAGCTCCCATTGTGAAAGCTGATATATTCAATTTGGACTAATGCCCAAAAAATAATTTTGAAAGGGAACAATTAAAAAAATTCCATATACTTCTGTAATTGGAAGCCTGATGTATGCTCATGTTTGTACAAAACCTGACATTGCATTTGCTATTGGAATATTAGGGATATATCAGAGTGACTCAAGATTAGATCATTGAAAAGTTGCAAATAAAGTATTAAAGTGTCTTCAAGGAACCAAAGATTATAAGCTTATATACAGATGAACCAACAATCTGGAGGTAATAGGGTACTTAGATTCATATTTTGTTGCGTATGTTAATTCAAATAAATCAACATCAGGTTATATCTTTATGTTTGTCCATGGAATCATATCTTAGAGGAGTGTCAAGTAATCTTTTATTGTTACTTCCACCATAAAAGCTAAGCTTGTTTTTTGTTTTGAGACTACATTACATGGTGTATGGCTAAAGAGTTTCATATATGAGCTTAGATTTGTGGATTACATTTCTAGGCTATTGAGAATATATTGTGACAATTCAATTGTTATTTTTGCCTAAAAACAACAAGAGTGGTAGTCGGAGTAAACACATCTATATTAAGTGTTTATTTATAAGGGAACATATTAATGAAAAGAAAGTAGTCATTGAACATGTTAGTAAAAGGCATGCCACCAATTTTGTTCAAAGATCATGTTATTAGAATGAGAATGGGTTCTCTTGTATATTTTTCATTGTATGGACAAACTTGTTTTCGTGAAACTCTTATAATATTTCTCATATTATGGTGCACATTATAGAATTTTAAGAAAATTAATTATTTTGGAACAAAGGGTTTATTTGTTAAATAATGTTACCACATTCAGGTCGATACAAAATATAGTATATTGTAACACATAAAAGGTAATACTTAACTAATATAGAACCTATCGCTATAATTCATATATTATATTTAGATCGAATAGAATTTGATATCAAGCTAAACGTATAGACTAAGTGGGAGAGTGGGAGAATTTTTCATATTTTATTTTAATACCTATAAATGGTCTAACATTTGTAGTTAATGGACTATTTTTATGTAACTGTCAATGTGCTTAATGGGAGCACAATGATATATGTTTTTTCTTGTAGACTTTTGGATTTCCTTAGCTCCTTTTCTCTTTTGAAAATACACACCATCGATTTTAGAATTGAGAACTTAAAAGAATTCCAAAAACATAGACTTTCCAAACAAAAGCATCAATGGTAGGAGGTATACCGATTTATTCTACATTCAGTTTATATATTATTCTAATGTATATTAATTACTGTTGAATATATGTTGAATTTGCTTATAATCCAAATTACCTAAGTTTTGTCACTCTTAATTGTTCAATAATATTACTCATCTTTAATTTGTCTTTTATTATTACATTTATGACCTTATTTCTTTTAATAAGGTTGCATATCCAACATAACATTCTTATTTCATTCATCGTTAGCTTATAACTATACACTTATTTGATGGGTCAATATTCCGTCTTATAAAACATAGTCGGTATAATCGCTAAACAGCAGAATTTAGCTTTTAGTTTGAATGGTGTTTCTTATAACATAAAACTTTTAATACACTTCTCCATTTAAGTCACTCTGATGTGATTCGTTGAACTATATCTTTATCAATCTCTCCATTGCTCTAGTTAATACTTCCTGTATACTTAAAATACTAAATTTATGGTATAACTTTCTTATATCCAATTCGGAATGATATAGGCGGACAAAAAGAAAAGGAAAAAGAACTGCTAACACAATGATATAGCTACGTAGTGAATAGCTGTGGAATTAGAGAATAAGAAAATTTGAAACTTTGGTAACAAAAATGACGAACTAGTCAATCTCGCAGATGCAGCATCGGGAATGGCTGCATGGACCATAGGCTGTCCACTCCAAGACATTGGCACACAGTGCACAAGTATCTAGAGTCTATAAGGATTCCTCAAGTGCACGTTGGGTTCCAATTTATAAGAGACATATGGACCTAATTTCTTTCTCTGAACTAGAAAAGGAATTGGATGGATTGGAGGAGTTATCGTATATCTAGGAATCCGATCCTAATTTGGGGTCCTTCGACTAATGGCCTTTTCACGGTTCATTCCACTTATTCGATTATTATGGGCCACGAAGAGACTTCCTCCCTTACTCTGTGGAAGGTCATCTGGAAGTGGGACAGCCCACAACGAATCCGTTTCTTCCTATGGCTTTTTGCGCACGATCGTTTACTTACGAATCAGCAGCATGTTCGCAAGCACCTCACTCCCAATGACGACTGTCCCCATTGTCACTTACTGGAATCCTCGCTTTATGTCATGTGAGACTGTGACTGGTCCAGACGAGTGTGGCAAGCCTTCCCTCTCCTCCCTCCCGATTTTGTCACTATGACTACCCCGGCTTGGCTCACTACCAATCTCCAGAACCACCAACATGTTTTTGATCATGAATGGTCGCTTATTTTTGGCATTACATGTTAGTTCTTATGGAAATGGAGAAATTCGTCTCTCTTTGAGGAGCACTGGCAATGGCCCAACTCACCCTCTTCTTCTATTTTGTCTTATGCAGGTCAAGTACAATAGGCCGTCAGGTGGACCTGACGTCCGCACGCTGCAGCTCGCCTTCAACCAGATAAACTCATCGGTTGCACCTCACCTCCACCTGGGTAGGTTAAATTAAATACTGATGGCGCTTGTAAGCACTCCACGTCCGCCGCATCAGCCGGTGGACTACTACGAGATAATGCAGGCAACTGGATGGGAGGTTTCAAGCATAATCTCGGATGGTGCTCCGCCTTGACTGCAGAGCTTTGGGGAGTTTATTCTGGACTTACTCTCGCTTGGGATCTGGGTTATCGTCGGATAGAGCTTGAAGTTGATTCTGCAGTGGTGATCGAGATCCTTTCCTCAGTCGACTTTCGTTCTCGGGCGCTCAACCCCATAGTCAGGGGCATTTACGAGCTGTTTGCTCGAAATTGGACTGTTGCTCATCGGCATATTTACCGAGAGGGTAATAGATGCGCCAACTGACTCGTGTCTTTTACAGCACATTTTGATGTAGGCGTCCATTATTTACCTACTACACCCATTGGGTGTCATTTACTCCTCCTAGAGGATGTGTCTGGGATGTATTTCCCGAGACTCCCTATGTAATTTTCTTCGTTGTATTTCCCTTTATAAAAAAAAAGGAATCCGGTCCCAAATCTTCTTTGGTGGCAATTTCAGAAATTTTCGATATTATTATGTTGAAAATAATAAACAAAAAACAAGAATAAGAAAGAAAAGTAGTCGCAAATGTAAACTTTGTACCAATTACAGGTGGCCTCAGGCCTAGCTCCACGCAGCCACCTTGCTATCCATGTATTCACATTTTTTGACTTATCTTGTTGACCAAGTGTACTTTTCACTTGCAAACCACGACTCAACTGGTATATTTGAAAGAAAAATGCTAATCGATAATGGATTGTATTTTCGTGATCGAACATTCAGTTTATTAGATAGTAGATAATTTCGATGACCTAAATTAAACTTATTTAAAATTATTTTTTTAATGTGCATTTGAGAGAATTATATAGATCATTATTTTTAGTAAAAATATTTCCCATTAAAAATCTTTTGGATAATTTTAACTTGTATCCAATTCTAATAGGAACCACTAAGAAAGTCAATATGTAATAAAAATGACTTTAAAAAATTAGAATGTTATTTATCTAAATTGAGATGTAAATATTTTAAATTTTTCTTACAATTTATCTTTAAAATAATGTCTAACCAAATACTTTCATATGAATAAACCATTTATCAAATTAAATAATAAAATAAATTTATATATTTTATAGGAAAGTATAAAATAAAACTCATTCAGTCCTTTAACACAAAATTTTAAAAATGTTTAAATTGCTAAAATCATTCGATGATTAGCTTTGTGATGTTAGCAAAGTTATCATTTTGTGAAGCTTAATCATTCCTCTACTTCAACTGAAAAAGTTGAATTCACTACATGAACTGCTGAGGATATGGCCCAGGTTCCACAAACACCAATCACACGATTACACGAACCGTTAAACCGCATTGTATGGACATTCCGTTTAGATCACACTACTAAGAGGCAAGAAAACAAACTAATCGATGTCGCAGGAAATCCATAGCGGCTCATCAAATTGGCCTCTTAGTTTATCCCCAACCTCACTCCCCAACGACAAACGTCCCAAGTCCAACTCATCGCTAGGGTGCCAAGCTGGCGTCCCATTCTCGTACCCATTCCACGTCAGCCTTTTCAACCCACTTCCATCCAGCCTCACCATATACAGATCCCCGTATGGTTGAAACTGATTGGGCACTGAGATTGGTTCAGCTATAACGCCACCTAAATTACACGTAAACAACAGCCACTCACCATCTTCACTAAAGCACACGTGGTTAATCCTCTCCCTATCTACGTCACTCGAGCCCTCTGATCCTGCCACGTAGACCCTTTTTAGATTCGACCCATCCGGTTTAATCACGTAGATGCTGAACGTGGCGTCGTTTTCGGGGTTGTGTCTGTTTGACGAAAACGCTATCAGGTCTCCCTTCGGAGACCAGCAAGGCATGGTGTCAATACAAGTACCCTCCGTTAACTGACGTATGCCGCCGTTAAACTCTCCCTTAACGGCGTCAAGTATATACAGGTTCTTGTGACCGGACCGGCCAGACCGGAAAACTAGATACTTACCGTCCGGTGAGCATGACGGGAAAGCGTTATTCCCGGTGTCCTCTCTTGTTAAAATCTTCACATCACAAGGGATCTCTTCAAGATCACCGGTGAGATCCGATATATCAAACATGACTCGTGCAATCTGCACCGTTGATAGCGTTGAGGCAAAGATGGGCCCCAGAGACGTGTAAATAACATTTTCCGTGGGACTCCATGAGTTGTAGAAGGCTGTACGTCCTTTAACTAAGGTCCACCGCTTTGAGCCGTCAGATCTGAGGACTTTCAATCCCCCATTAACCTCAAAGTCATGATTGAAGGCGATCAGACTGCCATCCGGAGAAAATGTTGGAAACGAGCCATTCAGTCTAAGCATCCGCAGACTGCTAGTTGGAGACGCAACCGAGTCCAGATGTGGAATAATCGACTCGCCCTGAGACGACTCACCCCTAAATCGGTGATATCCTAAGAACTTTGAATCTGGAGAGACAAATGGGTTATAATGGTGAAAACTAGGGTTCAGCAACTCAGTCGCCGGGTAAAATGTTCTCGAATTAACATCGAAGATTTCTATATGCCGATAAATCCTATCACATCGTCGAGTGGCGACAGCGATTCTTCCGCCGTCGTGCATCGCCGAAGGAGTGAAGCAGTGAACGCCCGGAGGAGTAATGCGGACTGGAGCTTTTGGGAACTCGGAAAAATCTAAGAAATTAACCTCGAAAATGCTCCACCAACCATCCTCAGTTTGACGGTGAAAGTAAATCTTATCGTCGCCTGACCAAGTGGGCCACCCACCTCTTTCGCTAACGACCACACGCTTCTCTGGGTCAGATTCACGGAACACAACTATGTCAGTATAAAGCTCGTGAAATTCACCAGCCCATGGACGAGACCCATAAGACGCAACAGCGATGAATTTCCCGCTACGAGAAAGAGTAGGACTGTAATCAACGACACCATGCGGCGTTAATCGGGTGGTCTCCTTTGGATTATCAAGATTGATGGAGTAAAGCGCTGACCAGCTTTTGAACGGCTGCTGTGGTTGTTCGTGAGCTGAAATGAAGTAGAGGCGATTGTTTTTGATAATCGGTCGGTCATGGAAAAGGCTCTCTGGAATGCAGGGCAGAGCGTCCGGTTTGGAAGTTCCTGGTCCGGCTAAGTTAATTTTAGGTGAGCCGGTCCTCTCGGAGATGAAAACAATAGATTGATCGTGTTCGGAGGCGAATTGGGCGTTGAAGTTGACGGATACACCGTCCGTGAGTTGGCGCTCGTCGGAGCTTGAAAAATAGGTGGCGTTTATTTTGAGGGAAAAGACATCGAAACCGTAATGAGGCCTTCCAACGGTGGAGAAGACAATAGTTCGATTGGGACTCATTGTTTTTGGGTTTTGACGGAGTGTTGATAAGAGTCGTGGGACATTTAAGATTTGGCGAACCGATAAGGACACCTGATTTTGCGTAAGGGATGACATGCGATGTGATTAATGCTTCCGAAATGATTCACAGTGGAATGCGGTTCGAGATTTATAATATAATATATACTAACTATAGTAAAATATAATTTTAAAAAAGTAATATAGTAAACTTTATATTTTATCTTAAAATTTTTAAATTAAATATGAATATTTCTCTATTTTATTGTTTAGAATAAAGTAAGATATTATATGAAATTATCTTGTTTGATCTTATTTTATTTCATTATATTATAAATTCTACTCTTAAATAATAAAATAAAATAATATTTTATTTCATTTTATTAATAAATTTCCACGGAAACAAGTGATTAGTATTAACTTAGATACTGAATTGGATAAACAGTGATCAACTGGTCCACTATGATAATGAATTTAGCTTGCACATTGGGCCTCATTTCGGAAGCTGGGGCGAACAACATTGGTGCACTGGCGAGTTTCAGGACTTTGAATTTTTTGTCCGTATCTCATGATCAGAATCTTTTGGTACCTTTTTTATTTTTCTTTTCCATCTTGGCCTTGGTACGAAAAGCATAATCTTAAATCTTTGAAACTTCATTTTATGAAAAAGATTTCCACAGGATTCAGAATCTATTAAATGGTAATCAAATATGTAGTTAAATAAACGTTGATGGCATGGTCATATATTTTACATTGAAAGATTTATAATTATGTTAAAAAAGCTTATCATAGGAGACGTCAACTTCATTACACCACGATCATAAAGAAAAAGAACACAGTTAGTTTGACAAGCATCATTACCTTTTCTCAAATTTTGGCTGGAAATTAATTAGATTGTTTTACCAACTCATTCTAAATCCGTTCATCGTTATGTGGCTCAACCTATTCCTTGTGAATGTATTCATGTCCTTGGTCAATCTATTCTTCATAAATTGTCTTTTCAAGTTCACTTATAATCAAGATTAAGTGATAGTTCTTCTTCTTCGATTCAAAAATCAATATCAACTTGAGCATATGTTCTCTTCTTATTAAACGATCTGAATACATAATAGAGAAATTATAAAATCAATAATAAAAATAAAATTATTGAAATAAAAACAAAACTA
>JANSVA010000009.1:26043695-26067155 GCA_025504915.1 Erythroxylum reticulatum | reverse complement strand
CTCTGTATTGTATTTAACACTGTAAACATCAATGAAGGATTTTGATTCCATCCCAATTCTGATTCTTATTCTTCTCACTCTATTAGCGACGAAGTCTCACAAAACCTGCCACCTCTCTCCTTCAACTCGCAGCAACCCATTAAAAACTTTGCTAGAAAAGGATTGTCCGCCGAAGAGATGGTGGCATTATCAGGAGCACACCCCATTGGAATCTCTCGTTGCTCTTCATTCTCCAACAGACTCTATTCTTTCAATAGCACTCATGGCTAAGACCCGTCTATGGATCCTAGCTACGCAACTTTAAATTAGCGACGAAAATTTACCGACAGTAAAAAAACATAGGCAATTACCGAAGAAAATAGTATAGACGTCGGTAATGTCGTTTGGAAATTTTAGTTTAGCGATTGCAGAAATTTCCATTGCTAAATTAGGACGAAATGGTTTAGCGACGGATATTATCATCGATAATTCTGTCGGTTAAAGTCATTGTCAGTCGTCAGCTTTTAACTCTAAGAAAATGACGTCGTTTCGATAAATTTAAGAACGTCTTCGCTTCATCAACAAAACAACGTTGTTTTGTTTTTAACCAAACGACGTCGTTTGGTTTGGCTAACGGTTTAAACATTTATAACTTAACCAAAACGACGTTGTTTGGTTAAATCCCAAACGACGTCGTTTTCCACCTAAAGGTTAAAGCATTTATAACTTAACCAAAATGACATCGTTTGGTTCGTTTTGGTTATGTTATAAACGTTTGTTATGTAATGTTTATAACATAACCAAAACGACATCGTTTGTTATGTTTTAAACGTTGACAACATAACCAAGACAACGTCATTTTGGTTATGTTTAAAACCATGCCCGAAGTGTTTCTTCCCCCCTGCTGCTTTCGCGCCTGCTACTTCATCTTCCTCCTTCATCTGTGACCTTCATTTTCCATTGCTGTCGTCTAAAGCTGCATTGTCGCTGTTTAGAGCTGCCTCCGGTGTCGTCTTCTCTAGCCAGCAAACTGAAGGTATTCTCCTCTTGTCCGTCCTCTCCTCTTCTCCACCCGATGATGTATATGGTGTGCGTGGTTGAATTATTTGGTTGATATGGAGTTTGTTTTTTGTTTTGGTTGTTAATTACTAGTTGTTAATGATGGGTTGTGTATTTATTGGAGAATGATAGAAAAAATTGGGAATTTATCTTGACTTAGGGATAAATCGGTTAATGCACACCAAGTGTTTGATAAAATTCACTCCACTGATAAAAAAAGTTGATTTGAAGTCATTTCAATGTTTTTTCTTATTTTTTCTTAAAATTGTATTCAATTCTTGAATAATATGATCCAAAGGGCAAATTTTCACAATTATCTAAAAAAGATATCAAAAACTAAAAAAAATAAAATAATTTAGCATTAAAATCAAATAAAAAACTTAAAAACATATATGAATATTTCATACACATCAATTTAGATATTCATATATAATTACTAGTATTTTATTGTTCCAATTTATTTATTCTTTAATTAAAAATCTTAGTATGGTTTGTATTCACTATCTCATAAATATTTAGTATTTAAATCTTTAGAAGACAACCATAATATTATTACAAATTTGCTCTTAATTTATATTAAAGTTTCAACACTTAAATATTTGTTTATCAAATTATAAAAGCATCATGATTTATTATATAAAATCAAAGGTTCAGTATAGCTAAAGGATAAAGCTTCTATATGGTAGGAAAAATTATTATCCTAGAGGAGTTATGATGGGAAAGCACAAGGTATAACTTAGTATATAATGAAACAATAATTATAAAAGGATTTTCTTCCTCTTGATTATGAGCATATGATGTTTCAATGTATAAAAAATGTCTTCACGATCAGAAATTTGTACATGAGTATAATGCAAGATTTATGCGGTTAAAAGAGAGAAATGACCTAAGAGAAATTGAAGGGCAATATATGTTTATAGGATTTAAAGGCAATCATCAAAGATAAATTAAGCATAAATGTATTGTGTAATTATCTGAAGCATGAAAATTGTTTTAAAAGTTGATCTAATAATTTCAAAGGAGAATGGAATTAAAACGGGATCGATGCAGAGTGTCCAATGATAAGGGAAAGTCATAATCAGTATTATGAGAAAAAAATTGATAGAAAACAAGCAGTAGCAGAAACAAAGAGAAATTAAAAATTATGAATCTTGTGAAAAATACAATGCTAAGAAAGTGTTTCAATTCTAACTAATCTGGTTATGCATCTAATAATTATTCACTTAGGAACAGGAGAAAGGGGATGAAGATATTTGTTATGGTCAAGATGGAGATAATGATGATGAGTATAAGGACAATAATAGTGGTAATGGACAAAATAAGATGGTTAGGCAAATGTTGTTACCCTAAAGTAAGAGGATAACATAAGGCACAAGTTGTTTCTAAGTAGGTATACAATAAAACAATTGTTTGATTTTATTATAAGTAATGGTAGTAATCAAATGGGAGGGATGATTTAAAACCTAAGAAGCACTTAATCCATATTTCATTAACCAGAACAAGGTAATATAGAAGATTTGTGTTATAGTATAATGTAATCAACCTTTTTTAAAGTAAACTTTGATGTTGTGGATGTAAATGTTTGTTATTTTGAGTCTAACATATTAATAAGGAAAGTAGAGGTGAAATAGTTTATAATTTCATATAAAATGTTACTAATAAACTTTTAACCAAATTATGCCTTTACTACCATATATTATTTTAAAATCAATATAGGTTCTAATATAATATGCGAAAGTCATTTTTTAGTGCTCGTGGAAACTATATAAACATTACATGTACATATCTCATTAAATTATTGTCACTTCATCTCCATGTTCCAATTAACTCCAAGTTAACTTATAGGAAAGAAAAGAACCAACTCTACGAGTTAGGATTTTCAACTTCAACAACTGCTTATGCTATAAGATGCATGCCTTTAACTGTATTGCTTCCAACCGAATTAATTAGTTGTCCTTAAAATTTAATCTTTAAGCATCTTTCTTTCATAGCTAAAAAAAAATGAATAATCTCTTAACGAATAAATCCTAACAACTAAGACCTAAATAATCTTATTTTCGAGGTACCTAAAAATTTAGAAAAGGGTTATGTTCTTATATAAATAAATGAAATTAATTTAATTGAGTTATTGTTGATTACAATTGAGAATATCTTGATGTATGGACTATAATTGACAGTGTATGGGTTACAAATTGGTATACTTGAATTGTGAATTGGATTATTATAGATTTTGCGATATAAATGTGAACTGAATTGAGAATAGACATATAGTTTGGAAACCCAATTTAAGTTATGGTTACTAGTTGAAATAGAAGTGTAATTTTATTGCAGGATTGACCCTTCTTTCAAAAGGGGGATGTCCATTTTATAAGGAAAACTCTGCCAATTTTCAATTGAGTCCTCGTAAAATGTGACATCACTGTTTTAAAATTAAAACAAGAGCTCTTTAGTATTAACTGATGATCTTATTGTCGAGGAGACTTATAATTATGCAAATTATTGAGGATAACACCTGATGGTTGAATTATTTAAGTATAGCTAATGACCTTGATTGATTATAATATTTTATGACAATTGTTTTAATATATCCCGCCTTCTAAACTGTGAACGAATTTGTTCTTAGTTGTAGGAACTCATTTATTGCCAGTATTTATATTTTGAAGGAGATTGAAGAGAAGTTTTAGCAGGTATTCAAATAACATTCATTTTCTTATATGGTGTGACAATTTCAACAATGAATTTTCACACATTGTAATGACATTTGTATCAGTTTCTATATTTCCCATTGTAGCTCCGTCATCATCATCTTCTTTTATGTACTTCAGGAAGATCTTTCTGCGTGTCAGTTGAGGTAAGTGATTTTGTTTTTTTACTATGTTTTTGTGAACTTTGTTTAACGGTTTGAACTTCGATTTATCATCGAATTAATATAGGACGAGTTTGACTTATATTATAGTTTTTGATGTCCTTAATATGTCAATTCGTTATTTCATTGATTCTTATTTTGTTGTGATTAGCTTCTCGTAATGACTTTTCATTGCGAATTTTTTCACGCATCTTTTAAAAACTAACTAAATGTTAAAACATTGTACTAAAATAAGTATTCATATTTTTATGAATACTTATTATATTTGGCACTAGTACATACTTAATATAGGACTTTTAATATTAATAATCTTCTAACATATATGATTACAAACATATGTTCGATCTTCAAGATAGGTTCATTTTTAGATTTGAACCCATAAACCTTAACTCATAACCTGTGATGATTGCTCCTGTAATGCTTATTGGTGAAAAATACGAGGACCTTAGGGGTCACAACGAGAACTTGTTGTCTTGATTCATAAGTCTCATCTTAGATGTGAAGTAATATTTGGCGAACATGAATGATACTAACTCATGATTCACTATTTTAAATTAACAGTTTTGCAGAAATGAGTTATGTTGATAGATCTTGGATGTATAGACGATTAACACCTGATGGTTACATTAATCCTGAATTTGTTGCTGAAGTTGAAGCTTTTATTCATTATGCATGTTCTCAACCTGCATATATAGATGGGCCAAAGATCAGATGTCCATGTAAAAGGTGCAAACACAAATGTTTCCTTCCTATTGATGAAGTTAATGGGCATTTGTTAAGAAAATGGTTTGTCCCCAATTATTATGAGTGGATACGACATGGGGAACCCGACATTTGTAGCACCTCAAGGGGTAATCAAGCAGAATCATCTGTCAACTTCAATGAGTTTGAAGGGGGATTCCATTAAGAACAAATTATGTGGATGGATTTTCTGCTTCAAGGTGTATAGTATCCTCTGAACAACGTCACTTTCCTTATTATATACATCTCATTTCTTTTTATGAAGCTATTATATATATTCATATTTGATGGTATATACTACATGTTGTTTTAAGCTTGCTTGAATCTCGAAGATGACATGTATGTCGAAGGAAGTGGGAGCAATGACATAACGGTCGATAAAGGATTAGGGAATTCGATTGCTTTGGAAATGTTGACAATTCCACAGAGCTCGTCTGGACGTTCATGTACGTATGAGTTTTCAGGATAGGTTCGTTTAACGAGTATCAAACCTGGCAATATGTAAGTTCCATACTAATTGTGTTGTAGGTATACTGTTTTGTACCGTTTCATCTACGAGTTTAGCAATAGTGGAAATGTTGTTGCAAGAAGGTGTTCAAAACCTTACATGTGAGAGAAGAACTTTCATTGTTTCCTTGGTGCGTTAGAATATGCCAAGAACCTTACCGGGAATCCAGCCATCGGGGACTCATTTACCTTTACGGACTCTCATGTCACTTGGAATCTAAGAAAATAATTATATCATTGTGATTTATCTCTGCAATACACTAGACTTAACTTTAAACAAATTATATTATTATTCTATCACTGTAACAATTATTATCATTATTGAATTCAAAGTTTGTACTTCAATATGAAACTCAATAAATCACCTTTTTTCCTTTTACATATATTGTGTAAAATATTGGATTCAAATTCAAATTCTTATATTTCTACAAATTTCAATAAACAAAGAATTTTAGGTAGAATTATGGGACCAAAGAGACAACATGATGTAATGCGGCCCAGACTCAGAGGCATGTTCGGAGGGACTTACTATGAGGGTGGACCATCACAGTCTCCAGCTGCAACTGAATCACCACCTCCACCTCCAAGGCCTACAGTTGCAAATGAAGCATCACCTGCTGCTCCTAATGCTTCACAATCCACCACGCATACATCATCCACTATCCCTATAGCAGATGATGCAGACGACCGCCACCCTGGAGCTGAGGGACCTGATGGAAGAAAGTATATAAAAATAGTCAATAATCTGTAAATGAAATTGCATGAAACACTATATATGTTTATAATTAAGTTATAGGTTTAAATTTTTGCATATGGTATAAAATTATTTGTTCTTATATTAGGTTAATTCCTTCTGGAGTGTGTTTTAGACATATGACATCTACATTTAAGGAGAGGATTGATCCTAAAGGTTATGTATGTAAGAAGATCTCTCAGGCCACAAAGGTATTTTACTTCTAGGAGTTTAAGGTACAATATACAAATAATGATCTTTTTTCATTTATTTGGATACACTAATTACATAAATATTATTAGATTATAAGTTATCGAATTTATTCCTTTTAATTTCAGAAACAATTTTACTGGAATTCTACTATCTATGGGGTCATACATAGTGTATGGGAGAAGCGAGCTCGTACACTTTATCGCGACTTTACTGGTGCGATACACAAGGCTGGTGTACGGTCGCCTTTTATTTTGAGGGCATATGGAGTCGTTGGCAGAAGTATTGGACATCACCTGAGGCAATGTTTATCTCCGGGCATAACTCGATCAACAAATGTGGAGGCCCAGGGGGAGACAGTCTTCCCGTTCATACGAGAGGATCAATTACTCACCACGAGCATACAGAGAGACTTGTAAGTATCTAAATATTACACTTATATTCTAATTTTTTTACTTTACTGTATTTTAATTTAAATTGATGTGTGAATGTTGGAACGAAAATATGTGTATTATGAATAATGATCATGATATAAATTTCTGGTGCCATATATGGCTCCGTTGAGTTATTTTCTTTGTTCAATAAGGGGTAATATCATAAAAATAAATAAGACTCTGTCAAAATTTTTATAAATTATAGTTTAACTTAGAGCGTTTTATTGTTATACAGGAAAAGTTTATAGGCATAAGGCCTACGCCCCCGTCAATTATTTTTACATACTCACATTAAGAAGCATGACGGTGTGATATTCGTCAATAGTCGATGTAGAGAATTGAATGTATGTGAAATTTATGCTTTAATATTCGTTTTTAATAATTATCACTTACTAATATAAGCATTGCCTCCTAATAGAACCAAATACAAGAAATAATTCGGCGACAGTCTAAGGGAGACAAGCTGTTGATTTGAGTCAAGCATATTTTGATGCAGTGGGTGGTAGGGATGGTCGTAGAAGAATTTTTGGGCTAGGCTCATTTGCGAATACATGTTATTCGCACTCCTCGACATCCAGTATAGTAGCATCAACTAGACGACTTACAATGGAATATATCCCTCAGCTTGAGAACACAGTGCAGGCATTGGCAAGTCAATTGCAACAAACAATAGAGTACATGACTAAGCTCCAAAATGTCATGGAGCAGTTGAAGGGAAGGGTTAACGACTCAGACCATTTACGCTCATCGGGACAATAGGATTATTGTAGTCATTTGGTTTAAATTTATGTACAATTTAATGTTTTTATTATCAATGAAGAAAATTTTAACTTTATATGATCAATTAATTTTCTGTTTAAACAAATTACATATATAAACAAATCAAAAAATTATGCACAAATAATTTATAGCTGTTGAAATTATCCATTAATAATAAGATTATGAAATAAAATTTAATGTCGGGATTTTAAAAAATTTAATACCTTTATGGTAGAGTTATTACCGACGGTTTATGATATGTTGTTGCAAAATATTTATGGTACTTACCGACGAAAATTTAGTTTATGTCAGTAAATTGAATTATATTTACCTACGGATGGTCAAGAAACCGTCGAAAAAATGCAAATATTTACCGACGGTTTGTTATAAACTATCGGAAAATTTACATAATTGTCTGTATATATACTGACAGTAACAATTTTTTCCATAGGTAAATATACTGGCGAAAAATACTTTCCATCGGTCGTTTTATCAACGCATAAAAATTTCCGTCAGTAAATTTACCAACAGCCAAATTCACGAAACATTTTTCTGTCAGTAAAAATCGTTGCTAATTTTAATTGCCGACGGTTTGTTAACATTTGTCATCGGTAATTTCTATTAGTTAACCTCCTTTTTCTCGTAGTTATTTCAGGAAATCTGAGAACTAAATGACCATAACCAAGTGCTAATAGCAACAGAGATCCACCAATTCAACTTGATCCCACCCCTACTCGTTTAGACAACAGGTTCTCTGTGGAGTGGACAAAGAATAGGGGACTGTTAACTTCAGACCAGACATTGTTTGACGGTCCTGCCGCGAGGCAGATGGTGCTCAACGATGCCAAAAATGGTGCGGCTTGGGCTTCAAAATATGCAAGTGCAATGGTGCATATGGGTTCCACTGACGTTCTCACAGGAGACAATGCAATGTTGTGAATTAATTACGTCTTTTCCTATTATATTTGATTTATTCGTTCGCGGCTAAGCCCTGTGAGAGGGGGAGACGAGAGGGATCGAAGCGCGTCATTTTCACACACACACAAATCCTGTCCTGCTCATGTAAAAGGTTCACCAATGCAAGTGTGAACTAATCTGGTTTTTGTATTATTACGAGTTATGATTCTAAGAATGACGCATTGTTTCACTTGTAATTGTAGTTTAACATGTTTGTCTGTTTCATGATTAATAGATTGCTCACTAGGTGCAGGGTTAGTAACTAGTTAGCTAAAAACCTAATTTAATCTCTTTTTAATTGGGTTTGATCGAGTTTTTAAATAAAATTATTTTCACATTTTAATCAAATTAAAATAAAATGTTGATATTTTCCCCATTTCTTATGATCCAAACAAGATAACTATTGAGTTAATAGCTATAATAATGAATATTCTATTTAAATTCATAATAAAATTAATGAAAATATTTATTTATTACTTTAAAGCTAACTAATATATTCGACTAAATGATCGATCAGCCTCATCATTAAATCTTTTACCCAATAGTACAAAGCTCTTTTGGAGTTTGAGGATTCCATTCCGACGCAAAATCTCCGGCACTTTGAAGGTTCCTGAGGGATACAAGGCTCAAACTTCAACTACTTTGGTCCATTTCAAGAATAAAAGCCCACACCCAAAACAAAATATACGCCGCTAAATAACACAACGACACAGGGCTAATTTGGTAATTTGACAAACATCCAGATAAAAACCCTAAGACTCACTCTCTGCAGTCTCATAAGAACGAACACCGCGCCTCGAAGCCCCAGGCGAAGATGCAGATCTTCGTGAAAACCCTAACCGGCAAGACCATAACCCTCGAGGTCGAGTCGTCGGACACAATCGACAATGTCAAGGCAAAGATCCAGGACAAGGAAGGAATCCCGCCGGACCAGCAACGCCTGATCTTCGCCGGGAAGCAGCTCGAGGACGGCCGTACACTCGCGGACTACAACATCCAGAAGGAGTCAACCCTCCACCTGGTGCTTCGCCTCAGAGGAGGGGCAAAGAAGAGGAAGAAGAAGACTTACACAAAGCCCAAGAAGATCAAGCACAAGAAGAAGAAGGTCAAGCTTGCTCTTCTCCAGTTCTACAAAGTGGATGACAGTGGGAAAGTTCAGAGGTTGAGGAAGGAGTGTCCGAACGCTGAGTGTGGCGCCGGTACTTTCATGGCGAATCACTTTGATAGACATTATTGTGGCAAGTGTGGCCTCACTTATGTTTATCAGAAGGCTGGTGGCGACTGACAAAACAGCAACCTTCATGTTTTGGATTACTTAGTACTCATTGGTCTGTTGATTTTGTCTGTTCTGAAATAACTATGATTTTAGCGATAGGTTGATGAACTTGGTATTGTTATTGGCTTTGTCGCACTTTTTATTTGGCTTAAGTTCTCTTTAAGTTGGTATTATTTACTTGATGGTGTATTTGTTAATCGTTTTAGTACTTCCCTGGTGAAATGTTGGGTAGAATTCGACAAGTTATAACATTTAGGTTATCAATTTGTCTGATTTAATCTCTTTATAATCCATGGACGGAGGCTTTACATTGAACTAAGGTTTTTGGCAAGGTCTTAAATTGCGGATGCAATCTAATGGCCGTCATCAGTAATGTCATCTTGTTACCACAATTTTTAGTCAATTCAGAACTGATGTGGACATACAGGTCCTGATTGGGTAATTAAAACAAAGCATTGAGAGGATTATTGCGGATGCTAAGGTAATGAGATTGTGATTTCTGTCGAGTGTTCTGAGAGTCAAAAGTGAATAAATTGAAGTAAACGAGGGAATAACTGTGACTCTATTGAGGACATATATGTATGCCTTAAAGTTCCTACGATAGGAACTCCATGGATAAGAGCCATAATTTGCAATTTAAAACTTTTGTCATAGTGTATGATTCGCTAAAAGATACTCAGTATTGCTTATAAACAGCAGTTTTCGGAGGAATTAGGTGACTACAACCTCCTCAATTGGTTTGCATAAGCATGCCATGAAAAACAAAAAGCACCCTGAAAATTCGTCCAGTTTCGAGTAGAACAAAGAAGACTAGTAAGACCTGACATAACAATGAGGACATAGTTTGGGGAAGATTGAATGTTTTGCGTTAACCAGTAGAGCGTAAAATCCATAGCAGGGTATGTGAACGACAGCCAGGACAAAATACCTGAAACACACACACTACCATTATAATACGGAACAAGTGACTGAGGTCAGGGAAGACTGCCAAAATGGGATTTGATGCGTACCACAAAGGAGCCCATGTTATATCGAGCTCGAGAAATGGATATGGCCACCTGGAGTTTCAGAATATGATGTTAGTAGCTCTTGAAACTAACATCTAACGTAGCAGAGAATCAAGTTGCTTACCATGTCAAACCGCATGCATGAATCACCCACTGGAATACAACATAAACACAGCTCCACTGCACGAAGTATGCAATCCGAAACCAAGGAAATGGCTGAAGAAAGACAATACAAGAATTTACCATCAGGTAATTAAACCATACCGTATTGTACTTCAAGATTTTGTGCCAATTGTGTTATTATTATTAAGACGTGCATTGAATAAAATTTTAGTGTGCGTAATAATTTAAAAATTACACATTCTGTCAGTGAGATGAAGTCATAAAACTTGAGTTGGTTGGGTTAGCATTCAAGAGATATAATCCAGAAGACTTGAATTAAACTTGAATTTGATCCGGAATTTAAAAGATCTTGAGAAGTTTAAAAATAATTCAAAACTTAAAAAAATTGTTTAAGCCATCATTTTTGAAAAATTCAATCGAATATCGGATTGAATCCGATCTTTTACCATGCAGGTATTTCTCTGCAGGTGATATAGTCTCTACCCCATGCAGAACTTTTGTAACCTTTTGGTTGGTAGGCATACGATGACTTGTTTTATCAATTTTTAAACCGGCCCTTAAGATCAATTCTGTTATTTTAAAAATATACAAGTGATGGTTTTGTTCAATCAAATTCAATTTGGATCTAGATCAATTCTGCTATTTTACAAATATACAAGTGATGGTTTTGTTCAATCAAATTCAATTTGGATCTCATGGTGACCATGCTAACTCTGTCTGAGTAATTAATTAGCTACTACTTGTATGGAAAAGAAGCTTCTACTTGCTGAAAGTGGTGGAACTTACAAGGTTGTTAAGAGCAGTGTCTATCAGAAGAAAAACAGCGTTTAGCGTGTGCATGCAACCCATCAACTGCAGGAGACATGTATCAGCATATTGGTTTGTTAAAATGACTTTAAATTATTTATATATTCCAGGTACCAAGCATAAGCCACGATTCTGTCGATTTGTTCAGAGATCACCAATAAAGCAATTTACGTGATATTTTAACCATTTTATCCAAAATAAGGACAGTTTTTATCACAGAAAAAAGAAGGGAACTCTGAGAGAGGAGATGCAAATTGAAACAGATGGTTTATAGGCAGCTTGCAAATTCTCACCAGATTCAGGTGAAGGTGTGCATTTGATCCAAACGGGACTATAATACACCAAAAAACAAGATCTGTCAGGATCACAGCACCTGCAGAAGTCTGTTACAAGGAAGAAAGTAAACATTTATAGGGACTGAAAAATAGAAAAATAATCATATGGTGCATAGCCCTATGGTTGAAGTTATCAATTGAACGAACCTGATACACGGTCTGCATAAGATAGCCCCAAAATCCAGCTCTGTGTCGAGCAGCCTCCTCAGCATGGTGACTTTGCATCTTGATGACACCCCGAATTTCCTTAGCTCTGTAGATTATGGAGGTCAAGGTTCCACCCTTTTCCTTATCTCTGTTCATTGTTCCATTTTCAGAAGAAACTTTTGAAGTCGAAAGCCAACATCCGTAAGTAGATATCACAGTCGCCAGCTGATTGACCACAGCCACTGTACGTGTTAGCAACAAAACTACCACCAAACTGAGCCAAGTAAACTAGGAAGTGATGAGATGAACGTACCGCAAAATACACCATGACCAATGTGAATGTCCACCTGCATATTGTCAAGATCCAAGTATTGAAGAAGAAGTCATCATTGTTGGTAAAAGTATATTAGACATGTAGTTCTTGGCAGTGGAAAAGAAAACCGGAACCCTTTTCAGGGGGAGGATATGACAACCATCTCTGATCATGTTAGTGTAGGGTAATCAACTTAAATATCATTTTCTTCTGCACTTGACATGTATAGACCAGAGGGTGGCAACGATCGTTGACTGGTAAGTGCGTGGCTAAGTGCCTTCATCGATTTGTTGAGCGGATTCCATTGGAGTGAGCGACAGGAAGGAGTGAGTAGGACCAGGTTAGGTGACACTAAAAATAGCCAATCCTTTTTCCTACCTAGCAAGTTTCTTGTCTCTTCGTATCTTAGTCCATCATTAATACTAACAACTTGCTATAGAAAATTTTAGCTGCAATATTCAATTATTTTCTCAAAGAAAAGAATAAGACATTGGAGACATGTGAATATATGTTTCTGATTTCTCGGGTATTGGTATGGGCTAATTAAATAAGCAGACTAAAAAATAAAGAAATCTTTGCTTTGCTGCTCTAATGAATCACTAATCAGTGAAAACCGGAAGATATGAATTAAGTGAAGACACAGGAATGAAGCAGCAGATTAGGATCCTTACTCAGTATAGTAAATATAGACGGAGGGACCCCAGTTAATAATATCCATGGTCAATAACGCAGCCATGATCATGAAGGAGATGAAGCGAGTAAGGAGTAGCCACAATGGGCTCACAGATTTCCAACAAGTGGTCCATAACTGTGACGAACCGACGTGATTCCTGGGCAAACCTCCGTCCACAAGGAGGGCGTCGTGTATCGTGTTATTGTCGCGTCTTGCGGCGAATTCTTTCCTCCACAGCACCCACAAGGAGCCGATGTAGGCTCCCACCACGATGCCAAAACATATGAAGTCGTACCAGTATATGAGCAGTGCCATAGTGTTTGTAGTGAGGATGAAGCTCTCGAGTAGTACCGCTCGGTTGCTTCGACTCAAAAGGTTGAGTTAGGAATACGAAGGTAATGGTTTTTCGTTTAGAACACATTACATGAAGGAGGAGATTTAGGTTATGGTTTAATGTTTTGATGGGGTGAGACTGGTTGTTTTGACCGTTTGGTCTGGGACTCAAATCACTACCACATTTTCGCGACCAAAGTTTTAAGACATAAATTAAAGTGGGTAAGGAACTCGAATCCTCGAGTTGGTATATTTTGTAATAATCATCAATATGGGCCAATGAAATTTTCATGCTAATATATCCACCACTAATTTCAATTCAGATTTATAAAATTCACAAAATTTAAAAAATATATAATTAAAAATTGATATTTAATCTTTTTTTATATATAGTTGAAAGACTTCACTTCTCTTTTCTTAAATACAAGAATTGATATTTACTTCTCTTATATGAGGTATCACAATTTATCCTTTAATTTTTTATGCCTTTATAAAAACTCAATTCATAATTCATGGTCTTTATTTCACTTTTGGAGTGAAAATGGATTTTTTGTCCATATGAAGAAAATGTAGATGTAGTTGATTGATGTTTTTATGTATATGTGTAAAATAAGTGATTCATCCTATTTATACACATTAGTTCCTAAATATATAATGAAAGTATAAAAAAGAGAATAATTATATATTATTAAAAATATAGGGTTGCCCTGAGAATGTTATGTAATAACATCAAAAATATGAATTTTGTATTGTGCTGTCGAAAAATGATACAAAATTATTGATTTCAGTATTGATTCATATTTGAAATATTAGTCAAATAGTAATCGGTATCGTAAACTTTTAAATCTTTAGGACTAAATTGTAAAAAAACAAAAACAAAAACAAAACAAGCCCACGCACCCAAACATAGAAAAGACCACCCATTTTCACCTATCTCCTCTCAACCCATTTTCATCATTCATCGTTGCTGGTCACCCATTGCCACTGCACCACCACCCACAACCACTACTATCACACCACGCCACGCTCCACCATCGAACCTGCCTAAGGCTGCATGCCGCCCTTTACATCTAGTCGGACCGCCTGATGCCCCTCCACCTCTGCTCAACGTTACATGCTGCAAGCTCCATCATTGGACAACTCCACCATCGCCATTGGTTACTGCTCCAATCTACCATCACCACACTACTGGCTTGGAAATTGGAATGATTGCAAAAATCAAGATTTCCACTTTCTAGAATCCAAATCTAGACCCAACCCAACGAGGCGACCCAACCCAAATTGCAAATTTTGATTTTTTGATGTATTTTGAATTGCTTGCTTCTGCTTTGAATTGCAATTGTATTGTATTTTGGTTGTGTCATTTGTGTTTTGTGAATGTTTTATAAAATATACATTGGAAAGTTTGGATTTGAAAGTTGAAATTGTTTGTGTGAGTTGGTCCAATTTCAATAATATTTAGACATTGTAAAATTTGAAGAAATGAGATCAAAATAATATTTTTTATGAATTATGGAAGAATATTTAAGTATTGTGAATTGTGTATAATTCAAGAGTATGTTATATTATTTGTTATTTTAACAATCGTAAAAATGAGATCAAAATTAATGCATTAACTTATTAATTTGTTAATTAAATTATATGAAACATACATTTATAATTATTATTTGTATATAAAAAGTATTTAACATATGAATAATCATTTAAATATAAGATTTAACATATAGTTAAATCTTTAATATATGTAATTAAGTTAAGAAAATTAAATGTTTACATTTTTATATTGTTTATTGTTGTCAAGAAATAAAATTACAAACATTAATATTATCTTATGAGTAGCAAATACACATTTATCATCTTATCTTATGGGTAGTTAACTACATAATAAAAAATAGTATGTTAATTTATTAATTTAATTTTGAAATATATCTTCATTTATTTTTATAGATAAATGGAAAGAAGTTCAAGTACTCTAGATAATTTAAGCACTTCATGTGGATTCAATGATCCAACTTGAGCTTATGCTAGATTGGTTCCTTGAATAAAGAATTATACCATTTGTTTGTTTTGTAACAAGCATTTGAAAAGTGGAGGAATCGCCATATTAGAGAAGCATTTGGCTCGGGTTAAAGGTGATATGAAACCTTATAAAAAAGTTTGCCATGATAGGAAGTGACAAATAAAGACTTGGCTTGAAGAGTATCAGTATGAGAAAGATTAAAGGCAAAGATTGAGTTACAAAATTGGTAGTGGAAGTTCTTTTGCTCGTGTTCAGTGGGATGTTGAAGGTGGTAATACTCCAACCCAATAAGAAAGGAATGTTGCACCTGATATTAGGAAAAAAAAAAGAAGAAGATAAGTGTCTGAATTTTTTGTACCACAATCGACTCTTGGAGCTCAACCTTCAATTCGTAATGCCTTACAATCTAGAGAAGCGGCTTTTAATGTAGATATGACAATGGGTAGATAGTGGTATGATTCAAGTATAACATTTAATGCTTCCTAATCTTATTACTATCAACCTATGGTAGGTGCTATTGCCTCTTAGGGTCCAGGATACAAAGCTCTTTCAATTAATGACTAAAAAAATAAACTTCTAAATATCCATGGATATGAAATTAAAATTTATTTGGATGAAATAAGAATGACTTAGGCTACTTTTAGGTCTTCGATCATGTGTGATGATTGAACAAATAGAAGACATGAGCCTATTATTATATTTTTGGTTTATTCTACAAAGGACACAATGTTTTTGAAGGCTATTAATGCATTTAACCTTGTTAAAAATGCTAATACTCTATTTAAAATATTTGATGAAGTTTTTAATGAAGTTAGACTAGAAAATATTGCTCAGTTTATTACTGACAATGATTCTGCTTATAAAGCAGCTAGAAAAAGATTGTAAAGCAAGTATAATTCTTTTAATTGGACTCCTTGTGCTACACATTGCATTGACTTAATTTTGAAAAATATAAGAGATACTAGGTATTTTCATATTATTGATGAGACTATGCAAAAAGCAAAAAAGGTGATCAAGTTCATCTATAATGGTGCATGGTTCTTGAATTTAATGAGAAATAATTTCACCAATGGTAGGAATTTATCTCATCTTGCTATAACAAGATTTGCAACAAAGTTCTTATCACTTCAGTGTTTTATTATGATAAAGAAAGAGTAAAGATAAATGCTTACAAGTGATAAGTGAGTTGCATTTCAGTATGCTAGGTCTGGATTAGAGGTTTCTAGAATTATACTTGAAGATAATGAATTTTGGTACCAATGTCAATTTATCATTCGAGTTTGTGAGTCTTTGATGAGGGCACTTTGTTTGGATGATAGTGATGAGAAGGCAACAATGAGTTATTTTTATAATGTCATAGAAAGGGCAAATGAAATAATCAAGGCTAATATGAAAAATAGGCCTTCTTTGTACACACCTTATCTTGCAGTCATGAAAGAGACATAGGAAAGATAACTTTACTATATTATTTGTAGCTGAGACATTTTTAAATCTTAGTGTCTGTTTCATATCAAGTTTTACAAAGTAAGCTGAAGTTAAGAAAACAATGTTATTAACTATTACAATAATTATTACCTATGAGATGATGTAAGATCTCTTAGGCTCACAAATGGAGGTTTATAAGGTGCTTGCCAATTGTTATTCGTCAAAAAGACAAACTTAATCTAGGTATATATTTTTTCATTTTTGTTACTTGTTGAAAATTGATCATCATTTGATTTTGTTTATAATGCTACTTTTGTTATCTTACAGTTACTTAGTAAGACCAATTTGGAAGTGGTGTTTTGGAATTGCAAATATTTGCAATTCGAATTCTAAGTCAATGTGTGAGTGCAATATGGTGTAAAAAGAATTGGAACATATTTGAATTCATCCATTCCAAGAAAAGAAATAAATTGAAGCATAAAAGATTGAATGACTTGGTCTTTGTTCGATATAATTTAAAGCCTTTGGAAATGTATGTTATTATCATTATTAAGTTAGATATAATTTTTTATAATTTTGTTAATAATTTAATTTTATTGTATACTAGGAATCTTAATACAACAAATAGTTCTATAGATCCAATTTGCATTGATAATATCGATCTTTTGGTAAATTAGTTTTTAAGGAACCAAGTTTAATAAATTTGAGTAACTTGAAAGATAATCTTGCATGAGAAAGTATTGGCATTTCATTTGGTGCAATGAATTTGAATGATGGTGATGATGAAGCTCCCCTCAATGATGAGAATTTCATACCTAATGAGAATTGGAGTCAATGCAATTTGAGTGGATATTCAATTGAATGAACTTATAGGTTTTTATTTCTCCTTTTCTTTTAATTTTACTTATATTTGATATATATGTTAAATTCTATATATGCAATATAATTGTAAATATTTCTTTTTAAGTTTCACTTCTAGTTAGTTCATTGACATGAACTCTTGTTATAAATTGTAATTGTTAGAGAGTCATGGATATTTATTATTCTTTTTATTATATATTTTAATATAATTATATTTATTATATGATGAAATTGTAATATTGTAAATACTTTGTATTGTTCTTAATTTTATATTTGTATGATGATTAAATAATCTTTTTTATATTAATTGTGGTTATTATTTATATGTGAAAAATAATGTTAATAAAAATAAATAAATTGTTGATATTTTAAATACCTATTATTATGATTTTTAGAGACTGAGTTGATGTAAAATTATAAATTATATAGTACAATATTTTGGAGTACTATTTTGTTATTTTAAAAACTTTATGTACTATTTAATAATTTTTAAAAATTACCTAAAATGGTATCCGATATTAATGAGGGTGAGTTTTAGAGCAACTGTTAAAGTTGCTCTTTTGTGACTTTAAGGTCGTAGGTTTATGTCACGGAAATAACTTCTTTGTAAAAATACAAAGGGAAGATTACGTACATTATAACTCTTCCTAGACTTTCGCAATGTAAGGAGCCTTGTGTATTAGGTCCATTAACTTTGACTTTTTGTGGTATTTGATATTAACCATTACTGGTAGTACTGTATTAGAACCAATGGTATGATACTGAACAGGTATTTATAAGATTGAATAACATCCCTTTATAAGCGTATAAGTGAAAGAACTCTCAATTAGTATAAAAGTCACCGAAAGGATGTGGCTGATAGTGCTTTAGTTATGATATCAACAATTTGAACAGAGCATAGATATGTCAAATGTACAGGGCCTTTTTAGCTACTAGATTAGGAATGAAATCGATGACGATTTCAATTTGCTTCATATGAGGGCCTAGATCAACAATAAGAAAAGTGACACCAAGATTGTTGCACTAAAAAGTTGGCTTAAGATTGGATATAACCTCTCTAAATAGACTGGTGTTTTAGCAGAGTTCTATAGCATCAAGAGCAATGGTCTTATATTTAATGTTTGTGTTAAAACAAGGTATAATAACTTATTTCTTGGCACTTCATGAGATGAGACTAGAACCTAGAAAGATGCAGTAGCTAGAAGTTAAGCAACGATCATCAAGGCAACCAGTCTGGTCAGTACCAAAGTAGCCAGTAACTATAAAGGAGGTGGCTTTAGTTAAATGAATTTTGTAAGAGGATGTGGATCACAAATATTGTAAAAAATTTTTGACATTATTTATTTTTTAACTCCTAATTGGATGTTAACAATGTTGTAGCACTTAGTAGGGTCAAATAGAGGAGTACCATAATTTTTTAGATAGGGGTGGAGTAACGGTGATATGTGTAGATATAAGTTTGGAGTTGTCAAGGTTTGTATGATGCAAAAAGTCATTAGTGTATTTAATTTGAGTAAGAAGAAGGCTATTTGGTGTTGACGTAGAATCAATGCCAAGGAAGCAGTGTATGGGTCTAATGTCTTTGATGGAGAAAGTAGCATTAAGATCTTGTATAAGAGAGGAAACGAACGTTATTAAATAATTTATAACCAAGATGTCATCCACATAAACCATAACAAATGTTGTTTATGTTGGAGTGGAGCTTATAAAGACTAAGATGTCAAATTTGGAGGAAGCAAAATTAATTTCGTGGAGTTTTTAATTTAGATAATGAAAATCATGTATTTGGTATTTGTTTAAGGCTATATAGGGTTATGTTAAGGTGACAAATATAATTTGGGTGATGAAGATCAGTGAAACCAAAAGTTTGGAGTATATTGAATAGTTCATGAAGATTTTCGTGAAGAAAAGCATTGTTAACATCGAGTTGTCAAATAAAAGCAAAGGTGAAAATAATATGAATAATAATGAGTTTGCCAATAGAATGAAAGGTTTTAGTGTAATCAACACCAGAAGATTGATGGTAACCTTTGGCAATAAGACAGGTTATGGTGATCAAATGATCCATCAAAATTTTATTTTATTCAAAAGATACATTTATAAGCTACGACATTAGCATTAGAAGGTGGAGGAATAAGGGATTATGTGTAATTATGATAAAGAGTATTGCATTCGGCTAATATAGCTTGATGCTAGTAGAGAAACTTTTTGACTTAAATAAAGGAAGTGGGATTATAATCATATGAGTTTTGAGTTATAGTGTTATAGGTAACATAGTAAAAAAGGTTGTGAGGAATATAAGTTCGTTCATGCGTACTCATAATCATGGGAAGTTTGAAATGCAAGATTGGTATTGTAATTGTACAAAGTAAAAGTGGTTGTGTTATGGGAGAAGAATGCAAGAGGAGAGGTAAATGAATAATAATACAAGGATGCATGGAAGAAGAAGTGGTAGGTGCGTGATTTTTAGAATATATGTAGTTAATTGATATTTTCTATACATTTGTAATATAAATGATGTAGTTTCTTTATACACGTGGATACCTAACTATGTAAAGAAAGTATAACAAAAAAAATATTATAAATTGTTATAAATATATGATTGTGCTTTAATCATGCTCTTATAAGTTCATTTAAGATTGCTTTATAACAATAGTATTATTTATGACTTATTACTAACATTATTCCTTACTCTTGTCATTCTAATTTAACATTGTGTTATTGAAAATTTGCTCTAATATCATTTATGACCATTTATGTTCAAATTGCACTAACAATAATTTTAATTCAATCTTAAGATAATCATAAAAGAGATGAATATTAAATTCAATATCAAACAAGAAAAAAGAGATAAAAATCTTTATAAATTTATGAAAAATTACTAGTCAACTTTAATTAACTTTTTTAATTTATAATTATACTAAATCTAAATTATAATAATTACCGAACCAATATTAAAATAATACATAATAAATTATTTAAAAATTTTCAAATTAAATGAACAAAGTTGGCAAACTGGTGCTAAAAGGTTTGTCGAAGCCTTAAAATTAATTAACTAATAAATTAAATTTAACAAGGAATCAAAATAAATTAGTTAGGCATTAAAATTAGAAATTCAACAATACTTAACTTTAATTCAAGGGGAAGATATCATCCAATTGTAACTTTGTCATTGGTCAAAAGAGAATAATTTGACAATTAAAGCAATTACTCTGAAACATATTAGGATAGTGAAAATAAGTCTCAAGTTTTCCTAAATTAGTTGGTTCAAACCCAGCATGCAAACTAAAACTTTCTTCTTCATCTTTCCACCTTGGTCCTCCTTTTTTCGCTTTAGGACCATCTAATCGGGCAGGGACTCTTCCCCTAACGGAGGCCTTGCAAAGGTTGATGAGTGGTAGGATGAAAAAAAGGGAAACTTTAGGTCTTAAGGAGGACTTTCCTGTATTGTCTCGTGAGAATTTGCTTTTAGATGTTGCAAATCTAAAAACAAGGAATCGAGCAGAGGGGAGTGAACCACCTAAGGAGAAAGCTAATACCTCTCAATTTAAAGGAGCATGGAAGACTAAGCTATTTCCTCACGATAAAAAAGTTGTTCTTAAACATTAATAAAGGTATCATTTGCCCACTGATTGAGCTATTAAACGCAGGAGCACAAGCCTGGTAATCAGCCTATATAGGCTTCCTTTGGAGCATAAGGCTAGCATTCCCTTTAGTTAATGCTTGGGCCAAAGCAAGATGGGCAACTAAAGGATTAAAACGGGTAATGCTAAGAGAAGACGAGACATTCCTTTTTAGATTCACCAATGTAAATTGTCTCAATGACATCCTTGAACAAAGGTTATGGCATACTGGGGACTAGCCTTTGTTCTTCCAATGTTGGCAACCCAGAATGGAAATGGACAGAGGAGTTGTTAACATTGTTCTTATGTGCCAATTCCACAATATACCTTTAGAACGATGGACAATGAAAGAATTGAGTTATATTCCAAGTACACTTGGCAAACTAGTGAGTATGGACACACAAACTGCTCATATGAAGCGTATTGGGTGTGCAAAAATTTGTATTAAGATATAGAAAAACACTACTTTTCTAGAGAGTATCCCAAAAATGTGTCTTGGTGTAGATGGAGAACTGGTGAAAAAGTTTATTCTCATTATGTTCCTTTGGAAGCCTAGTATAAGGAACAAGTGGAAGGAGACTAGGAAAACATTTCAAACCAGAGGGCACGATGAGTTGATAGATAAATGCAACCTAGATAAACAGGTAAGTGGGAATACAACTCAGCAGAAAGACTTAAGTGTGGTAGATGGAATTCAGACTACCCATATTCAAGAGCACAATATATAAACCCAGCAGGCTCTAATGAAAGAGGCAAGCAATATAGAGAAGCAATATGAACTTGGTTGCCTATATCTCAGTGGGTTACCTGT
Source organism: Erythroxylum reticulatum (assembly GCA_025504915.1). Classification (NCBI taxonomy): domain Eukaryota; kingdom Viridiplantae; phylum Streptophyta; class Magnoliopsida; order Malpighiales; family Erythroxylaceae; genus Erythroxylum; species Erythroxylum reticulatum. Next base: position 26,045,156 of record JANSVA010000009.1, on the reverse strand, counting down.
TACACAGAAGGAGAACATACTTATTCAAAACTCAAAGGAAGGTGTAGGGTAAGAAGATTCCTTAGTGGACAGGGGGTAACCACAACTAACAGAAGAAGTAATAGCTAGCCAAGACGAACTTGAGAGTTATTCTATTCAATCTGCAGCTGCTAGGAAAAAGTCTTCTAGGAAAAAAGAGAGGAATAAAAAAAGGGGTTATATCCCCATAATGTTTGTTTTAGTATGGAACATAAGGGGGATTAATGATCCCCTCAAACGGTCGTTGGTAAAAGAGCTAATTAAAGAGAAGCAACCAATGCTGGTGGGGTTACTAGAAACTAAAATCAAAGATCCTCTTTTGTTTCAAAACTAGAATTTTTTAGGCACTGAATAGAGAATGATCTCTAATAACAGTTCGTATTTTAATAAGAGAATAATCTATTTCTTTAACTCTGACCAGATGGATGTATATAAAATAGAAGAGAGCGAATAACACCTTCAATTGACTTGCCAGTATAGAGGTTTGTCCCTAAAGTTTATGTTAACATTGATCTATGCTGTAAACTTTGCATTTCAGAGAAGCATTATTTGATGCAATATGAGGAGATTACACATTTCCATCAAGGAATCATGGCTTGTGGCAAGTGACTTCAACTGTATATTTAGTTCTAAGGAGGTTGAAGGAAGGAAAAAATTCACACTTGCAGATACTAATGAGCTCACACAATTCTTTGGGAGAGTAGACTTGTTGGATTTAAATTCAACTGGAAGATTGAAACATGGTCAAATAATCAGTAGGGCCTTATGATCACACGCGAGAAGATTGAGCATCCTTGTTAATGGAATCCCATCCAAGCCTTTCAAGAATGTTAGGGGAATTCGACAAGGGGATCCCCTATCCCTTTATCTCTTCACCATTGCTATGGAAGGAATGTCTAGACTCCTTAATTCTCTCATTGCGGCAAATGGACACTTTAAATCTCACAACAAATGTTCTGAAGTAAAGTTGTCGCATATAATCTTTGTTAATGATCTAATGTTATTCAATATAGCCGCTACTGTTAGCACCATTCCATACAACCAGCCTGTTAGTGCTAGCAATCAACCCATTAAGCCCATTCAAACCTACATCCGTAGGGGTAAGATGGGGAAGGGGGCAAATGCCATAAAGACTAGGTTGTTATGAGTTAGTTATAGAGAGAGATTGTAGTGAAGGGGAAGGTATAGGGAGAAATGCATATAGAGATTCTGTATAGTGGGGAGGGATTATTATGGACATTAATAGAGTATAGACATTTTATTTGGCCTGGAAGCTATCTCTATGAGGTATACTACTGTTTTACCTTTGTCCATTACGTAAATAATACAATCTCAACTAATATTACCTATCAATTGGTGCTTTCATTGAGAGACCAAGTGGGTAGAGATTGTATGCAAACACGTATAGAGGCTAGAGTGTCTGCTGTAGAAGCGTCTCTCAGT
>JANSVA010000009.1:26021506-26043595 GCA_025504915.1 Erythroxylum reticulatum | reverse complement strand
AGCATCTCTCAGGAGACAAGAGTCATCATTATCTGCTCAAGAGGCAATGGTGGAGTCACATGATGTCACGCTGAAGGATCTTCAATCACAATTGAGTTCCTTGATGGCCCACCGGTGGACAGATGGGAGCTGGGCATCGCTGACAGAGTGACCACGTTCCTTCGGTGGCCACCAAACGTGCATGGGAAGAATATAGGAACGTAGCCCATAGGGTTGAATTACCCACGTTCCATGGAGATGACCCATTTGCTTGGGTTACATGAGCTGAATCATATTTCATGATTCACAAGATTCCACAGGAGTTGCGACTACCGATGGTCCAGATATGCATGGAAGGGTCGACACTATACTAGTTTATGAATCTTCAAGAATTCGACCCACGTATGACGTGGGAGAGATTCAAACATTCTTTGTTCGAACGTTATGGAGGGAAGGACGAGGGGGACCCAATCGAACAACTGAAGTCCGTCTCCCAACGTGGATCAGTGGATGAGTATATCGACGACTTTGAGAGGGTAGCATCATAGATTGGACATTTCCTAGATGAATGGTATATGAGTTGTTTCTTAGGAGGATTGTGTGAAGAAGTGAAGAACCGTGTGCGCACTCATGATCCTCCAACCCGAGTCCGGATCATCTTTGTCGCAAGGAAGGTTGAGAGAGAACTGATTGGTGAGGGCGTGCTGCAACTAGGGGAAGGGAGGAGGAAGACCGATGGCTTCCATTTGAATTATGGGAACCGACCTGGACAATTCAACACGTATCGTCCAGCTCAACCAAGCCATGCAGTGGGAAACATAAAAAATGAGGTAAAAGACCCACCCAACAATCAGAGAGGTCCTAACTTTGATGGCCACCGAACAGGGAACTCTAAGTGGAGGGGGACACGAAACTTAACTTATGATCAATTGATGGAAAGGAGGGCGAAGCGTTTGTTCTTTAAATGTGGACAGACCTTCGAGCCTCTCCACCATTGCCCAGATAAGGAATGCAAATTGATTATTTGGGAGGGGGATGAAGTTGAAGCTGGAGAGCATAGTCAAGTAACACCGATGGAAGAAGAGCAACAAGAGGATTGGGAATTAGTGTGTAATGCGGTGGAGTTCAGGGAATTAGAGAGAGTCAATCCTCATCCCTAAGATCGATGGTGTTAATAGGTAAGTTGAATGGAATACCAATTATTGTTATGATAGATAGTGGTGCTAGTCACAATTTTGTGTCTAGAAGATTGGTTCAAGCTATGGACCTAACTGTTACATCAACAAGAACTTTTGGAGTGAGGTTGGGGGATGGGCATCGTTCTTTTTCACAAGGAGTTTGTAAGGAAATTAAGTTGGATCTGAGTGAGGAGGAATTTCAGGTGAATGCCTATGTGTTTGATATAGAAGGGCCTGATCTGATTTTAGAGGTAGCATGGCTTAAAACTTTGGGGGTAGTGAAAGTTGATTAGAAGAAAATGTGTATGACATTTGATCGAAAGGGAATTGAAGTAACATTGCAGGGAATTAACATGCATACCTCCTCTCCCGATGCATTACAACAGATTTTGAAGCATCAAGTGTTGGAATTTGAAGGGTTGTTATGGTTTTTGAGAATGGGTAGAAACTCATCCGATCAAGTGGGAACCTTAGATGGAAATCAGCTGGAGAAATTGAAGGCTATATTAGGCAGATTTGGATCAGTTTTCCAGGAAATAGAAGGGTTACCTCCTAAAAGGGAACATGACCATGCAATTAATTTGAAGGAAGGGGCAGAACCAGTGAATATCCGACCATATAGATATGCACACCACCATAAGGATGAGATTGAGAAGCAGATTCAGAATTTACTGAACACTGGAGTTATAAGGCCAAGTATTAGTCCTTTCTCTAGTCCAGTTATTCTTGTTAAAAAGAAGGACATATCGTGGCGGATGTGTGTTGACTATCGAGCTCTAAATAAGCTCATCGTTCCAGACAAATTCCCTATTCCAGTAGTGGATGAGCTGATGGAAGAGTTACATGGGGCTAGGTATTTTTATAAGGTGGATTTAAGGTCGGGCTTTCATCAAATCAGAGTTCGGGAGCAAGATATTTATAAAACTTGATTTTGGACATATGAGGGACATTATGAGTACCTAGTGATGCCTTTCGGTCTCATGAATGCCCCTGCTACATTTCAGTCTACCATGAATTTGATTTTCAAGCCTCTATTACGGAAGTTTGTCCTAGTTTTCTTTGATGACATCCTTGTTTACAATGCATATTGGAATCAACACTTAGAACATTTAGCTTGTGTGTTGCAATTTTTATTGGTTAACCAACTGAGAGCAAATCAGAAGAAGTGTATCTTTGGACAACAATCGGTGGAGTATTTGGGTCACATTATATCCTATTAAGGGGTGCCAATGGATCCTTCGAAAATCAAGAGCATCTTGGATTGGCCCATTCCTAAGAAGGTCAAAGGAGTGAGGGGATTCCTAGGACTTACAGGTTATTACCGTAAGTTTGTCCGGGATTATGGAAAAATTGCTAAACCCCTTACTGATCTTACAAGAAAAGACAATTTCAGCTGGGGGAAGGAAGCTCAATTAGCATTTGAGGAGTTGCAGAAGAAGATTACCTCATCTCCAGTCTTAGCATTACCTGATTTCTCCAAGGAGTTTTCTCTTGAGTGTGATGCATCTGGAAGAGGGTTAGGGGCAGTCCTCATTCAAGAGGGTCATCCATTGGCATTTTTCAGCAAAGCTTTGGCTGAATCAACTTACTCCAAATTAGTCTATGAGAAAGAGGTGATGGCAGTAGTGATGGCTATTCAACACTGGAAACATTTTCTAATTGGAAGGCATTTCAAGGTCTATACTGACCATAGAAGCTTGAAACATTTGTCGGATCAGCGCATCCCTTCCATAGACCAACAATGTTGGCAAGCAAAACTGTTGCGGCTAGATTTCGAAGTTATTTATAAACCAGGGAAGCAAAATGGGGCAACAGACTCTCTTTCAAGGGTTAAAGATGACAAATTGTTATTTTCTACAATCTCAGCTCCATTTTGGCTTGACATGGGTATGGTTCGAAGGGAAATCAAGGAGGACTCCAAGTTAAATTCCATTATGACAGCACTCAAAGCATATTCCACTTCCAAACTAGATTTGCACACCAGAGATGGTTTACTGTTTTACAAAAATAGATTGGTTCTCTCCTCTACTTCAATGTTAATCCCTAAATTCCTATATGAATATCATGCCTCACATTTAGGGGGACATTCTGGTTTCCTAAAAAACCTACAAAAGGTTAGCTGGTGGATTATTTTGGTTGGGAATGAAGTCTTCTATTCAGAAGTTTGTGAGGGAATGTGTCATTTGTCAAAAGCATAAGTACATGGCAATGTCTCCAGCTGGTCTTTTATAGCCCTTACCTCTACCTCAACTAATTTGGGAGGAGGTTTCTATGGATTTTATCACAGGCCTTCCTAAATCTCACGGTTATGAGGTGATTTTTGGTGGTGGTCGATCATTTGTCTAAGTATGCTGACTTCTCACTTCTTAAACATCCCTACACAGCTAAGAGTGTGGCTAAAACATTCACCCAAGATATAGTGAGGTTACATGGAGTTCCTGGTTCTATCATAAGTGATAGAGATCCACTTTTTACTAGCAACTTTTGGAAGGAGATGTTCAAGTTGCAAGGGACGACATTGAAGATGAGTTCCTCTTACCATCCTCAAACGGATGGGCAAACCGAGGTGATCAATAAGTGTATAGAGATTTATCTTCGTTGCTTCACTTTAGAGCAACCTAAAGGTTGGTCTATTTGGTTGGTATGGGCTGAATACTGGTATAATACCAATTACCATATTTCGACTGGGCGGACTCCTTTTGAAGTGGTATATGGTCATCTTCCACCAACCTTATTGCATTTTACTCAAGGAGAAACTCAAGTAGAATCTGTGGCTTTAGCTTTAGTTGATAGAGATGAAGCATTAAGACAACTAAAGCACAACCTAGTAAGAGCACAATCCATGATGAAGAAATCAGCTGATATCCACAGAAGGGAGGTGCAATTTCAGGTGGGTGACTTGGTCTTTGTTAAATTAAGGCCTCATAGGCAACTCACGGTAGCTAGGAGGATTTGTCCTAAGTTGTCAGCTAGATACTATGGGCCTTTCAAGATAATTGGGAAGGTGGGAATGGTTGCTTACAAGCTACAACTTCCTCCTTCAGCCAAGGTTCACCCGGTTTTCCATGTTTCTTAGCTGAAGAAAGCTTTAGGTAACCATTTAGTGGAGCACAGTCTTCCCAAAGGGCTGGAGGTAGATGAAGGAGACTTGGCTGAACCTGAAGCAATCTTAGCTTCTCGCATCTCCAAGTCCAAAGGTAACAGCATTCTTTAGTGGCTTATTTGGTGGAGGGACAAACCAACAGAAGAGGCAACTTGGGAGGATGCCGAATTCATCAAGGGGCAATTCCCTTCCATCCACCTTGTGGACAAGGTGTTAATTGAGGAGGAGGGAATTGTTAATACCATTCCATGCAACCAGCCTGTTAGTGTTAGCAATCAGCCCACTAAGCCCATTTAAACCTACATCCGTAAGGGTAAGATGGGGAAGGAGGCAAATGCCATATAGACTAGGTTGTTATGAGTTAGTTATGGAGAGAGATTGTAGTGAAGGAGAAGGTACGGGGAGAAATTCATATAGAGATTCTGTATAGTAGGGAGGGATTATTATGGACATGGATAGAGTATAGATATTTTATTTGGCTTGGAAGCTATCTCCAGGAGGTATACTACTATTGTACCTTTGCCCATTACGTAAATAATACAATCTCAACTGATATTACCTATCAGATAAAATCTTCATTAACATCTTAATGCAAGCTTTGAAGCAATTCTCAACATGGTCAGGCCTTAATATCAATATACACAAGAGCAACATTTATATATCAACTAATGTTAACAAACACCAGGAACTCATTGGCACAACTGATCAAAATGTTCTACCTCTATCTTTTTGTTATCTAGGTGTGCTTATTTCTTCTTCAAAGTTGAAATTTGCAGACTATATTCCACTTCTGAAAAATCTCAAATCTAAAATGAATTCTTGAAAGAATATACACTTATTTGATGCAGTGAGGATTTTGTTAATTATCTCAATCCTAAGCAGTCTACACATTCATTGGACAACTCATCTTGTTTTTCCAAGAAAGATTCTTGAAGAAATTGATAGATTGATGAAAGTGTTTCTCTGGTCTGGTAAAGCTGAGGTTGGAACTGCAAAAGTGAAATGGAATGAGATTTCTGTCTTTAAGAAAATGGTGGGCTAAGCATCATTTCTTCCTCAAATATGCAGAAAATACTTGTGAGTAAATGAATGTGGAGACTTTTATCGAATAAGGAATCATTGTTGTCCAAATGGATCCATAAGTACTATTTGAAAAACTAATCTCTGACAGCTTGATGAGTCCATTTAATTCTCTTGGTCATTTAACCACTTGCTAAAAGTTAGACACCTTATCTACCCTCATATCAAACACAAAATAAATGGAGGAGACAACACTTGGATATGGTTTGATAATTAGCTTGAAGTCAGTCTGCTTATAAGCAATCCAACTTTTACATCTTTGAGAAACCAATTACCCATGGAAGTGAGAGTCTCTACTCTAATACACGATGGGGTTTGGCAAGGAAATTTCAGGTGCTTCCCCATACTAAGGGAGCACCTTTCATAATTAGGGGACACAAATAGGGACAATATCATTCTTTCGACCCCAAACTAGCAAGGGCTTTTCACAAATCAATCATGTCATAGGATATTTAGGGATGTTTCGATAGAAGACCCATGGTACTCCCTCATTTGGAAAAATTCCTTAAACCCTAAAGCTTCGTTTATTACTTAGGTAGCTATCAAAAACAGATTCCAGACAAAATATAGGTGGTTTCAGCCGACTAAAACTTCCTATGTATTATGTCGTAATGTAGATGAGGATCGAGATCACCTATTTTTCAGTTGTGAATATGCTAAAGCCATATGATGTAGAATACAATACATATTGGATGCGGCGAATTTATCATTTGAGTGGGAGCATACCTTGAATCTATTCATCAACCTCTCCAAACTGAATAAAGAGAATGCAATCCTTCGTAAATTGGTGTTCATCACTTCCATAAACATGATATGGTAAGAATGCAACTGTCGACTCTACCAACAAAAGGAGATTGATAAGTACCAACTAGTTGAGAATATCGTGAACTGGATTTGAGCAGAAATGGTAGCTAACAATGTCGCCTCTCTCGTTAATGCAAATATGAGAACTAAGTGACATTTATAACTCCTCGTTTTACTTTGTAGTTCTGTGAAATATAATTAACTTCAATCTCCATGCATTGTGTTTTTAGACACACCTAGTTAGCTAGAAATTGTAGTTAGTGAGAAATACTGTAATATTGTTGTAGTTTCAGCTAGAGTAATCTAATCAAAATTTTCATTTTCTAAAAAAAGACTTAATGTAAATAATTGAAATAGTTACAACTAGTCAATTTAGTTTTCTTGTTTTTTATAAGTTAAATATATAAATTCATAAATATTCTATTTGTTATTTATACCAATCATTCATGAGAATTACAGATCACTAAGTTTATGGATAGTTATAGAATAATAACATCAAATTAACTTTCCAAATTAATCAATAGTAATTATATACGAAATATAGGAACACAAAATAAGATATATTTTAATTGAAATAAAAAATCTAGGTTTACATCAAAATCTCATAAGATTACAATTAGAGGTTTGATTTTCCTTGACTAAGAATATTTGGATTTAGTCACTCATGGATTTAGTTTCACCACCAAAAATAGAAGAAAAGACAAAAGTTGAAGAGAAAACACAAAAAAATGAAAGAGAACTGTAGAGAAGGTATGTGACTATTTTTTTCCTCCTTTTTTTCCTACCCAAAAGCTAACAATTTTTCAGTATTCCAGAGATAATGTTCTAAACAAATCCAAATTTTTACATAATAGGGCTGGAAATAAGTCTCTTAATTAAACTAAAACTCTTGGAATGAATTTAGTTCTAGGAATGATCTCGCCTTATCCACTGCAACAATTTGTCATCTTTTTCCTAAATTTGTGGCTTTAACAAATACTATTTCAATTGGATCCAATCCCTACTTGTCACCTCCTAAAACAAAATAAATATTAATTTCACCAATTAAGCACCAAAATCAATCCAAAACAAAAGAGATAAGTTCAATTAACATAACCAAATTATATCTTACCAAATTCCCCACTCCAAACTTATGCTTATCCTCAAGTGTACATCAATTCAATACATCAATCATTTATAACAACCTCTCATCTCCTTTCAAGTTATCCAAAAATATCTCAAAAGCTAACAAATAATAAAGGTTTAACATAAAATAACAATTGAGATACCAAGCACTCATAAGACACATTTTTAAAATGAAATCATAGCATCTCATCAAGTTTATCAAAATCAAATGAAACAAGACTTGAAACCCTATTATAGATTTCACTCTATACACTCAAAGTGTTTAGGGTTCATTAAGCTCTCAAATTAAAGCACAATGAGTTATTTTTATTCTCTTGCTCGTGAACTTAATAAAAATAAATTTAATGCATAAATCAAAGGAACTTAATAATGATTGTAATGTGGCTTAGGTAATAGTATAGCAAAAAGAAGCTTTTATGTTAAACAAATAGAAGAAAATTATAGAAACTTAGCTACACAAGTTTTAACTCAAATCAGTCAATCACCTCATCATTTTTCTTTTTTCTTTTCTTTTTTTGAGCAAGAACATCAAAGAGGTTTCTTTTTCTATTTTTTCATCATGCTTCTCCCCTATCCTATGAAAACTAAAAATCAAAACAGTGCAACTTGAATCAATTGGTTTATTTTTTATGAAAATAGTCAAATTCTTAAGCAAAAAAGCTTTATAAATTCTTTCAATTTTGGGCTTAAAATTATTAAGGAATACAAGAAAAAAAAGTTAAGAATCAAATTGGTTCTCTAAGGAAAAAATTAAGGTAGGTTTTTCTAGGTAAAAAATGGTTATACCTAGGTGCCCCTATCATCACCATATATAAATTCAACTAAAATAAGATTTCCAAATATATTCAAAACCTAGTTCTAGTATAAACAAGTCATGTTTGATAATATAAAGAAAAGTATATGAACCCGAATGTGATGAATTACTCTTAGGCTTAAAAGCTTACATAGGTGTCAAAATGTATCAAGTCTTACAAATTTTCATTCAACAAAATCAATGAGATATTTTAATTAATTTAATGAAAATACTAATCTTGTTCATCTATGTCATGTATTAAAACTCAAACCAAAATTGTATCCTAGCTTGAAGATTATTTATAAGAAACAATTAGAATATTTTAGGTTGTCACAAGGAATAATCAACATATAAACCATAATATTTTATGATTTCAAGCATAAATCACAAATGTCACCAAAAAAAGAAAAAGATCTATTCGACCATAACTCTTTCCCACGCCTAAATCTTGTATTATCCCTAATACATGCATAAGATGCTAACATTCAAAAAATTAATCATATAAGATAAATAAAGATTAGAAAACATCCCAGAGTTGTGAGCAACGGAAACATAATGTACTATGGTGTAGGTGGACATGGGAATGTTATATGACATATAACGAAATTGTCTCTTTTGTTTCTCAATCAATATTATCATTTGACTATCCGAACATACTTTTGATTGGTACTAGTGGTAGGTGCAATTTTGGATTGATTTTGTTCAATTCGATCTACCTTGGACTTGCCTTTTGTTGTTATCCTATTGGTGCCTTTTATACATCCCATAACTATGATAACTGTTAATAATAAAAACTAATCCTAGATACAACTAAAATAACCAGTTAATAACTAAAAGTAAAAATTAAAATGAAGTAATTAATAAGATATAATAGAATAATTAAATTAAGTGAAAATAATTAAATTGATACAAGGAAAAATACAAACTACAGCTAAAGAAACCAATGGTTAAAACAATGGACAACAAAGAGGTGGACATATGCTTGGTGAATTTGATGTTCAACATGTTAGAATATATTTTATGGGCTACAATCAATTGTAGTTTTGGTTTTATTAAAAACAGGCTAATGATATAATCCCTATTGAGATGCCTACGGTCCACAATTGTTGTGATCCCTATTAGACTTAAGCACTTTATATCGTTAGTGTGATTAATGGTGTAGGTCTGACCCTAAGGCCTACGATGGGCAAGCCTATGGTTAATATATGTGGCTAGGTCCTCGCAGCACTCCTTATATATACATATGTATGGTCTCTCTACAGTTTGTCCCATTAAAAATTGTATTTTCTAAAGAGAGTGGGTTTGTTGTGGAAGTCCTCACCCACGGTGTTTTCATCATTTGTTGATCATGTCTTCAAAAAGTAAGTATTTGTGTTCCCTATCACGTAATTGATTGACTGATTTTGATTTTTAACATTTGGTATCAAAGCATTAGGACTTATGTGATAAGGAATCTGATTATTATTGTCGAGGATTGAGAATGATCTTAACATAACAAAAAACATCGTGACTCACTTGGTTTTTTGCATTTGGATTTTGATTACAACTTAACTTTTTTTCGTGACTCATACGGCATGTGGCTATTACCCACAATGTTGAAGGTTCACCTAGCGATTCTGCACAATATGGGAAGAACCTTGAGCTGCGAAATATGTATAGACAATACATGAGATAATTAACTTTTTTTTTTCTCTCTGCAACTCCAACACCTATTAATTTCTCTACAACTTCACTATCTCTGCAAGTCCAACGCATTTGGAGGAAGAGGAAGACATGTCCTACACACGTCCACTCTCATTTGTGGCGCGTGCAAGAGCATAAGGGGCACATAAAACTTGATTTTGTGCTCCTTTTTTTCTGTTCTGCTTCATTTTTTGAGTCTAGTTTTTCTATATATAATTCATAATTTTTTCGTTATATTTAATATTTTTATAAAAGAAATATTACATTACATAGTATATTTTATTCATTTTCTAGTTTTTTATTTAACTTGATACACTAGAAATTATTATCACCTTATTTTGGATATGTTTACAGTAGTCACTCTCTCTCATCATATCTTCTTGTTTTTATTAAATTGCATGAGATATTTGCTTGTTTATTCAAATGTATAAGTACAAAACCTATTTTAGAATGCAATCTACTTTGGGCAATATATTTTGATTCCTGTATGAAATGTTTTATGGATTACTATGGGTGATTACCACCAAAGTGGGATCAATCATAGTGGTTAGTGAGATGTTTTATAATTTTTTCAGGAATGTTTCTGATTAATGCATATAATTACCTACCCAAAGTTGGTAATTGTGTGTTTTAGTTGGAGACCTAATTTCACATAGAGTTATTAAGGATTACAATAGTCTTAAGGATCTGTCTGCTCAAATGGGATGAAATTTCAAGATTAGTGTACCCCCCATTTTCATAGCTCATCTTTGAGGTTTTAATTCTAGTTGCACATTCTGCCCAAAGGGGAATGCGTGATTCTTAGTTAGGCCTCACTATTATTTTTATGCCCTTATTATTGTTATTAATGTATTTTGTTTTGTCTTAGACAATTTCCTTCACTATGAATAATAGTCAAGTGATCGTAGAAATTTTAACTGGCTCAAATTACAAGAGATGGAGGCAGGACATAGCATTTTCCTTAGGAATAGCTAATCTAGATATGGCACTAATGGAAGATATGCCTATCATACCTGATGAAAGTACACCTGAACAGAGAGAGAGTTTGGTTAAGTGGGAGAAATCTAATCGATTTAGCTTGGTTGCAATTAAGAGGACCATTGTTGAACACTTATTGAGTGGTTTGCCTGACAAAACATCTGCTAAAGATTTTCTCACTACTATCGGAGATAGATACTAGGTATCTAATAATGCTGAGTCTGGATATTTAATGAAAGAGTTTATGGATATGAGGTATAACCATAATGGGGGTGTTAGGGAATTTATTCTGGGAATGGTTCACATTCAAACCAAACTGAAAGCCCAATCCATTGACCTGAATGAAAATTTCATTGTTCATCATGCCTTAAACTGTCTCCCTATTGAATTTACCCAAATCAAAACATCGTATAATATCATTGGTGAGAAGTGGAGTGTTAATAACCTTATTACTAAATGTGTGGCTGAGGAAGAGAAACTTAGGAAAGAAAAGAGTAACTTAGCTCTCCTGACCATTCATAATAAATCCAAATTTGGCAAGATTTATATGAAACATACAAAACACTCTTATAGTGCTCCCTACAAGAAACTTGGCAATAGTCACTACCACAATTTAGGAGGGCCTAGGCAAACTACCTTCAAGAAAGATCCTTAGTGTGTCTTCGTCAAGGAACACCATAGAGGAGAATGTCATAAATTCAAGGCTTGGTTAGAAAATAAGAAGAAATCTGGAGGTAATCATTTTGCTTTTGTCTGTTTTGAGTCTAATGTAGTTGATGTCACTATAGATTCTTGGTGGTTTGATAGTGGTTCCACTACCCATATTATTGTGTCCTTACAGGGGTTCACAAACATAAGGAAGCCAAGTCTAAAAGAAAGCAAGCTGAGGGTAGGAAATGATCTTGAAGTAGAAGTAGAGTGCATTGGAGATGTTACCTTCGTTTTAGATTTAAGGCATGAACTTATTTTAAAGAATACCTTTTATGTACCTTCCTTTAGAAGGAATTTGATTTCATTTTCTTGCTTAGATAAACTTGGTTTTACTTTTTCTTATGGTAGTGGACAAACAAAATTATTTTTTAATTCTGCAATAATAAGATCTGGTTTTTTAGTGGATGGTTTATATAAATTGTCTTTGGCTTTTGATAATTTTTCTACATCTTTCAATGTTAAGACTACTCTTACTAAATGGTCTAGGATAAAAGAGAAATCTTCGTTCTTATGGCACAAATGCTTAGGTCACATCTTTAGGGAAAGGGTAGAGCGATTAATTAGAGATAACATTTTACCTTCCTTAGACATTAATGATTTGGGGACAAGTGTGGATTGCACTAAAGGAAAATTCACTAAGACCAAAAAGAAAGATGGAAATAGAAGTCTAAGTCTCTTAAAAATCATTCACACGGACGTCAGTGGACCTCTATCTCCTACTATTTGTGGTAACAAGTACTTTATTACCTTTATTGATGACTTTTTCTTGATTTGGCTATCTTTTTCTAATCATAGAAAAATCTAATGCATATGACAAATTAAAAAGTTTTAAAATTGAAGTTGAAAAGCAATTAGGAAAAGTCATCAAGTTGGTGAGATCTAACCGTGGTCGTGAGTATTATGGTAGATTTGATGCTAGACAGCAACATATGGGACCATTTGCTAAATTTTTGCAAGCTTGTGGAATTGTTCCACAATATACCATGCTTGGTAGTCCTGAACAAAATGGTGGAACTAAAAGGTGAAACCGCACTTTAAAAGATATGATAAGGAGTATGATGAGTGGAACTAATTTGCTAGATTTTTAATAGGGGGAAGCCTTAAAAACTGCTCTTTACATCCTTAACAGAGTTCCTAGCAAATCCGTTCCAAAAACACCTTTTGAACTTTGGACAGTAAAAAACCTAGTTTAAACCATTTTCGTGTGTGAGGTTGTCCTGCAGAAGTTAGGATCTATAATGCCTTGGAGAAAAAGACTGAACCTAAAACTACCCATTGTTACTTCATTAGATATCCAGTCCATGCAAAAAAGTATAGGTTATATTGTCCTAAAAGTGGTCTTAGAATTGTGGAATCTATGAATGTAAAATTTTTAAAATTGGACAAGGCTGAAGCTATTATTCTTACTGTTGATTCCACTATTAATGAGCATGAGATTATTTCTTTTCCTGTAGCCATTGATAACATGCCTATAGTTATTATTCTAGCTAAGAACTTGGTTGATGCTCCTTTAGTTGATTCCCCTGCTTCGGTTGATCATCGTAATAATGTTGTTGAGCCTTTTGCACTAGTTGATACTTCTCAACCTATTGAACCTATTATGCAAGTACCACTCAGGGGGTTAGTTAGACAGAGGAGACTGGCTCTTTTCAATGATTACTTTGTTTATCTTAGTGAAGGCATATATGATATTGGGGATAATGTTGATCCTAAATCTTATCAGGAGGTGATGTCTTGTGCTAATTCTTATATGTGGGTAGATTCCATGAAAGAAGAAATGCAGTCTATGGCTAATAATAAAGTGTGGGAACTTATTGAATTACTTAAAAATTGTAGGGCGATTAGTTATAAATGGATTTTTAAAACCAAGAAGGACTCGAAGGGTCAAGTTGAGAGATACAAAGCAAGGCTAATAGTGAAAGGTTTCATGCAAAGAGAGGCATTGACTTCATTGAAACTTTTTCCCCTATGTCCAGTAAAGATTCATTTAGAGTTGTCATGGCTCTTGTAGCACATTTTGATATGGAGTTACATCAAATGGATGTCAAGACAGTTTTTTTGAATGGTGATACATCAAATGGATGTCAAGATAGCTTTTTTGGATGGTGATCTCCTCGAGGAAGTATACCTACAACAACTTGAGGGTTTTCGTTCAAATGGTAATGAACATTTAGTGTGCAAATTGAAGAAATCTATTTATGGTCTGAAACAGACTTCTAGGCAGTGGTATTTGAAATTTGATGAACTCGTTACCTCCTTGGGTTTTGAAGAAAATAAAGTTGATCAGTGTATATACCTAAAGGTTAATAGGAGTAAGTTCATTTTTTTCGTTTTATATATTGATGATATTCTACTTGCTAGCAGTGATCTTGGCTTGCTGAATGAAACTAAGTAGATGCTGACAAAGCATTTTGAAATGAAGGATCTTGATTAGGCAAGTTTCTTGCTAGGAATTGAAATTCATAGGGATAGATCTTGTAACTTACTTTGCTTATCTCAAAAGGCTTATATTAATAAAGTCCTGGAGAGATTTGACATGCAAAACTATAAACATGGTGATGTGTTAGTTGTTAAAGGTGACAAATTCAATAAAAATCAGTGTCCTAAGAATGAAATTGAAAAGGTAGAGATGAAGAACAAACTATTTGATAGTGCATTAGGGAGTTTGATGTATGCTCAGATTTGCACTAGGCCTGATATGGCTTATATAGTTGGCATTTTGGGTAGGTACCAGTCTAATCCTAGTAATGCTCATTAGGTAGCTGGTAAGAAAGTGATGAGATACTTGCAAAAAACCAAGGAGTATATGCTTGTGTATAGAAGAGTTGACAACTTAGAGATAATAGGATATAATGACTCAGATCTAGCTGGGTGCCCTGATGATATGAAATCAACTTCTGGTTACATCTTTATGTTGGCTAAGGTGCGATATATTGGAAGAGTTAGAAGTAGACTATGGTTGTGTCTTCTATTGTGCAAGCTGAATTTATTGCTTGTTATACAATTGCTACTCATGTTGTTTGGTTGAAAAACTTGGTGACCGGACGTTGTATTGTGGATTCCATTGCTAGACCTCTTAGAATCTATTATGATAATAGTGCAGTAGTGTTTTACACTAAAAATAACAAGACTTCTAGTGGTTCTAAGCACATGAAATTAAAGTATCTAACTATCAGAGACATAGTGAAGAATAAAGAGATAGTCATTGAGCATATAGTTACAAAGTCCATGCTAGCTAATCCCTTAACCAAGGGTCTTTGACCTATAGTGTTCCAGAAGCATGTTGAAGATATGGGGATTTTAAGCTCTTTTAATGTGTTTGACTAGTGGGAGTTTTGAAATGTATGTGATCTTTCCTTATCTTGTTAGACTTTTATTGTTAAATACTTGAATGCTCATTTCGATTGGATTATGTTATTTTAATGCAATTGATTTGAATATTCTCTTCTTACTATTTAGTATATATATCAATTTCTGTTTCAAAACTCGGTGTCCTTTTATATCATCATGTCTTGTGATTGAAACTATATTAGAGTTAAAGACCTGTTATAAAATTTTGGAATCAGAATATCTCCTGGTCAACACCATATTTGAGTCTGCAGACACCATTATAAAACTCGATGTCTTTTTCACTCATCGTGCCGATGGTTGACACCATATTGGAGTTCAAGGCATTATAGTTCATAATGAACTATTCAATTTCTCTTGCTTTAAGCCTATTTAAAGAGAAATTGTAAAGGCTGATGTTGAAAGTAGCACCTTACATTAATTGGATCACCTTTATATGCTATACTTTCAAGCTACACTAAACATCAATAACTGGTCGACAAGGTTAATGATATATGTAATTATGGGTCGATGTTATATCCATAAAGGTTGTAACAGGTGTCATAGTTCAATGTCATTTGATTTTGATCGGGCTTAGTCCTATTGAAGTGCTGCATCTCGGGTCATACATATGTATACATATATTTTTTTAAATGTGGCCACATTGCACAAAATTGAGTTTATTAGCTTGAGATTCATTTTCAAAAGTTTTTTTTCAAAAAAGTAAATAAATAAATTTAAACAAATGATTTTGCCCAAGTGGGAGAATGTTAGAATATATTTTATGGGCTACAATCAATTGTAGTTTTGGTTTTATTAAAAACAGGCTAATGATATGATCCCTATTGAGAAGCATATGGTCCATTATTATTGTGATCCCTATTGAGAAGGTTATGGTCCACTATTATTGTGATCCCTATTAGACTTAAGCACTTTAAATCGTTAGTGTGATTAATGGTGTAGGTATAACCCTAAGGCCCATGATGGGCAGGTCTAAGATTAATATCTGTGGCTAGGTCCTTGCAGCACTCCCTATATATACATATGTATGGTCACTCTACAGTTTGTCCCATTAAAAACTGTACTTTCTAAAGAGAGTGGGCTTGCTGTGGAAGTCCTTGCCATCACCAAACGATTGCGTGGTGCTTTCATCATTTGTTGATCATGTCTTCATCAAGTAAGTATTTGTGATTCCTATCACGTAATTGATTTACTGATTTTGGTTTTTAACACAACACTAATAAGTGAATATTGGAGCTGGTTTGACCTATTATACGTGTGACTGGTGTGGTAGTCCTGCTGTGTCAGAGACATTAAAGTTTGGTAGATTGATGTGGTGTGCTACTCCATGTGCGTTGGTTACGCGGTGCAATGCTAAAACTTGCCACTGATGTATCTAGTTGCTTAGATGTTTAGACATTATATGCATATGGATTAGTCTAATATGGAATGTGTGGAGCAATATTGATGCATGACGTTTTCTACTGGAAACTTTGTGCTAGCTTAATGCTCAAAAGATGGAATGAGAGTTTGGGATGCTGGAACTTGACTATTAGAGACATTGCTTTTGACTATTGTGTTGAGACTGAGCCCTTTGTTGCATGGTCTAGTGCGTTATGCTACTAGAACTATAGGGTAGTGTGCCTAGTTCTTGGTGCTGTGCGATGAAGTGGGATGTTGGATCTGGTCCAGTGGACGCTGTTTATGGATTGCTTATTGGTGGAGTGTTGAACCTTGGTGTGGCTAGAGATAATCAACTTGTGGAGACAGAACCTAGAAAATAAAACAAGGATTTGTTTCTGTATGTTTTTTTATTTTTAATTTTTAAATATATAGAAAAATATAATTTTAACTTTATTATTTTATCATCATTTTTATTCTTTATTCTTTATATTTATATTTTTATTTAAAAAATCATAAATTCCTTAAAATAAAACAATTTATTAACATTTATAAGGCGTGATCTCGTCTTATGAATGTTAGTATTCTAGAATTTTAGAAATTATATTCCAAAAAGCGAAATCACATAAGGCGTGACCACACCTTGTGAATTTTAATATTCTAAAATTTAAGATGACTACTACCCTATCCTAAATTGCATAAGACATGATCACACCTTATGAATTTTAGCATTATGGAATTTTAGGTCTTTTATATTGAAAGATGAATTACATAAGGTGTAGTGTTATATATTTGCTAGCATAACACGTGAACTCAAATGGTAAATCCCAATTTAGTCATTAAATAATAGGTGCATTTCTCAATGATTCTTTGAGCTTGTTAAAAGCTTTTTGACATTCTTTCTCAAATTCAAATATAACACCTTTTTGCAGCAACTTTGACTATGGTATGGTAATCATAGAAAAATATTCAATAAACTTACAATAAAATCCCGCATGTCCAAAAAAGCTTGTACTTCCCAATTAAATCTACTTTTCCTTTATAAACTTTTAAACTATTGGATGAAATCAAATGTCCCAAAATAGTGCGTTGATCAATCATAAAATGACATTTTTCATAATTAAACAACAAATTTGTTTTAATGCTTCTCTTGAGAACCTTAGATAAATCACTTAAGTAATCATCAAATGAATCTCCACAACAGTAAAATCATCCATGAATACTTCAATGTAATGCTTAATATACTAATAAATATACTCTTCATGTACCTTTGAAATGTACATGGAGTATTACAAAGACTAAACGACACTCATCTCAAGGCATACATTCCAAAGGGCATGTACATATAGCCTTTTCTTGATCCTCTGAGGATGGATATTTGGTAGTAATATGTAGAACCATCCAAAAAGCAAAAACATGATTTACCCGTAAGTCTTTCTAACATTTATTCTATAAAGCGTAATAAGAAATTGTCCTTTCCAGTAGCCAAGTCAACTTCATAAGGTTTATATATATTCTCCACCCATTTTGCACCCTTATTGGTACCAACTCATCATTATAATTTCTTATTATTGTCACCCTAGTTTTCTTTAGCATAATATGAGCTGAGCTCACCTACTCACTATATGAGATTTGATAGATTATACCTGCATCTAAAAGTTTTAAAATTTCTCTCATTGTCACATCTTTCATTGTTGAATTGAGTCTTCTTTGTGGTTTACTTATTAGCTTAGCATTCTCTTCCAAAAGAATTCTATACATCAAAATTGTTACACTTATGCCTTTTATATCAGCCAAGATCCAACCAATTATAGTTTTGAAATCCTTCAGAAGTGCTACTAACCTTTTCTCTTTCCCTATATTTAACTCTTTTGAGATGATCGCAGGTAGTGAATTTCTTTCACCCAAATAGACATATTTCAGATGATCAAATAAAGCCTTTGATTTTATCTTCGGAGCTTGCAAAGTAGAAGGAAATATTTTCACAACTTTCATTAACTTATTTATTCACTTCTAGTTGAACATTAAACTCTAACTCATAAAAATACCCTACATACTTAAATCCATAATATCCATATGATAAACGTTGTGAAAATCATTAAGGTACTTCATTGTTTTAAAAATATTGAACTTTATTAGCTTTCCATCAAACTCAACGAAAGGAGTACCCTTATCCATATCAATTTTTGTTTTTAGTCAGCTTCATGAATGACCTCCTAATAAAATTGAAACTAAATGTTCTACATTATCTCTATTCATTTTTAAGGTGTAAAAGTCCATTTAAAATATCAAACCATTAACCTAAACTAAAAACATCCTTTATAACACCAATAGGACGCATATAAGAATGATCAGTCACCTAAATAATCACATTAGTTTCTTGCAAAGAATTTAAATTTAAAGCTCGGTAAATTGAATACAACATGAAATTAATAAATGGATTTAGCTCTAGCATAACAAGCTCAATTTTCTTGTCATCAATGACACAAGAAAATATAAACATACATGTATCTTTGATTTTTTTTGTAATTTTCAATTTATCATAGCTTATACATTCTTACCCAAAATTATTCTCTCCTTATCCTTCTTCTTCATTTTATTTGTGTATAGTTCTTTCAAGAATTTTTCATATTTTAAAATTTTCTTGATGACTTTTAGAAGTGATATATTGATTTCCACCTTTCTAAGGGTCTTTAAGATCTCTTTCTCTTATCCCTCTTATTTTGATTTAGCCAATTTGCAAAGGAAAGGAGGTACACGTGCATTAGATGACATATGTAAAGAAAAGTCAGATTTTACCTTATTTGCATCTTGAGTTAGAGATTCATCTTTCTTCTCTCCTTTATCATGCTTTTCTACCTCCATTGGTAAAGAAAAGCCATACTGAATTTTCTTTCCACTTCTCAACATTATTGCACTCACATTCTCGTTAAGATCCACCACCATTTGTGAGGGTAATTTTTTTATGCTTACACTTCCAGTTTACTAGCAGAGGTGGCTAATTGAGTAACTATATTACCTAAGTCATGAAAACTTGCTTTTATTTCTTATTGAAATTATTGAGTACTAGTAGTAAATGCCTTAATAAATCCGTCTCAAAATATACCTAAATTTAAAGGTTGAGATTGAGCATATGTAGGTGTTTGAGGTTGTCTATCGAAATTTTGAGATTGGTATTGTTTCCCTCCTTCATTTTTATAATCTAAAGTTTAGATGATCCCTCCATACCAAATTATAATGATTGGATTAAGGATCATATTTCCATTGAGGTTGAACAAGAAATCTCCCTATTGCATCAGCTTCTTTAAGGGAGTCTTATTGCAATGTAGGACACATATTTATAGGAAGCCCAGGGAATATGCATATTTCACATACTCATGCTGATTGCAATTAACTTATAGCCATTTCATGAACTAGAGTAGTTAAATTTGAAATTTTATCCTCAAAATTTGTAGTTTTTACTTTAATTATGTGCTTAACAATTCCATCCATCCTTATCCCAAACTGTTGAGAATTTTTAGCCATGTTTGAAATCAATTATCTAGTCGCTTATGATGTTTTGTTTACCAAAAATCCTCTACTAGCCACATCTACCATGTTTTTATCCATTGTTGAAAACCCTTTTATAAAAGTACTTAATCAAATATTGCTAAAGAATGTGATGGTGTGGGAAGCTAGCATATAACTCCTTATACCTCTCCTAATATTTATACAATGTTTTTTTAGTGAATTGCCTTTTCTCATATATTTCCTTTCTTATATTGGTAGGTCGTGATGTATGAAAGAATTTTTCCGATAAAATTATTTTCATTTCATTCCATATTGTCACTCAGCCAAAAGAAAGATAATAAAGTCAACCCTTCATATTATCTTTCAATAAGAATTGAAAGATTGTGGGATTAATTTGATCTTCTATGACCCCTTATGGCTTCATTCTAGAACAAACAACATGGAATTCTTTTAAATGTTTGTGTGAATCTGCACTTATAAGATGATGAAAGACTGGAGGTAAGTAAATTAAACCAAGTTTGAATTTGAAATCCACCTCAACGCCTAGAAATCTTATGGATAGGGGTTGTTGATTCAAATTTAATGCTGCCAATTCCCTTAATGTTCTAGTGTTATGATTTGCCATCTTTTTTTCAACTTCTTAGAAATTAGAATCTTTATCAATTTTTAATTCTATCTTAACTTTTAGTTCCAGTAGTTAATGACCTTTTTCTTGCCTAGTCTCTTTCTTTAAATGATGCACTGTCTTCTCAATTTTTGGATTATATTGCAATTCATAAGTCTAAGAAGAACAAATCATATAAGATAAGAGATTATCAACAAAATGTAGAACAACGCAAAGAAACTAAGAAACTAAAACAGATTCTTAACAATGTCACCAAATTTTTGGTCAGGTTATCAAAGCCTTGAAAATTAATTAATTAAGATTGACTAAACTCTTGTAGTAGTCGTAGAACTTGGTCAAATCTCAAGAGAACTAAACACTAGTTTCTTAATTTCAATTGATAAAAAGTTGGAAGATTTATGATTAATTAAGTCAAGGTTTTAAAAATAGACTAGACCGACTGGTCTGAACGAAAAAGGTCTAAACTGGCCAGTTGTCCTGTTCGATTTTAACTAATAACCTGTCAGTATAAAAATCAGTTAGTTTGTAAGAGAACTAACCGATTTTCATCAAATCCGTTAGACCAGTTAAATAATACAAAAATACCTATACCTTTTTGTCTCGCCAGTCGCCCCTTCACCATTTCAAATTTTGCGACTGACAATTTCAGATTTCATTCTCTATCTCCCGCTAGTCACCCTTTCACTATCTTCTCAGTCGATTGGATGATACAAATATACCTAAATCTAAACCCATAGAGTTTAGATTTCATTCTTTCTCTTTTGTTAGTCCCCCTTCCCATCTTCTCAATCAATACAACAAATATATCTAAACCTAAATCCTTCAGATTTCATTCAAAAATCGATGTGTCTCTCACCTTTTCGCTATCTTATCTTCATCATCTTCACTTCACCATATCTCATCGTCTCCATAGATGCATGTAACTCATAGATGCAAAAATCGAGCTCACTATTATGACTTTCCTTAGGCGGCTACTGTGGGTAACACATAGACGCAGAAATTGAGCCATGTAAGGGGTCTGTGTCCTTATGATGCTTGTTTTAGTTTAAATGCTTGTTTGAGTTTAAAATTTTCATTCTTTCTTGAAATTATTGCTTCTCTTATTGATCTGTGTTTGTTTTTCTAGTCATCTTATGCATATTGTTGCTCTTTATTCTTTGATGAACTGTGCGTTTTTGCTACCAGACAACCTGTCGTTGGGAGAATATTTTGGAGTGGTAATTTCTTTTAATGTTTCTACTAATTCTTTTGTATTTGAGGTGAGGCGTGGAATTATTGCATTTATTCTGGATCTTCTTTCAATTTTTGTTTTTGTGATTTAGGTTGGAGTGGTAATTTTATCTCCAAAAGAAAGCATCATCTGATCATATAACCAGATGGTCACTGGAGCAAGTGATTGGAACATGATGCTTTTGATCTACAGACTCATCTTTTGCATGGATTAGTTCACTGTAATGGTTTTGGATTTAAATGCTGATTCTCATTGTCAAGTTTATATAGAGTTTAGGTTCTGTGATATTCAAGGTTAGCAAATAAGGACTAGTATTGACCAACTAGTTTTTTGTAGTAGTAGTCTCTCTTTTTTTCTCTCTTTTGACATATATGTGATAAAAGCCAAGAAGTTATAGGATAAGCTCTTCACCACTTATAACTCTGAAAAAGAATTGAACAAAATACGAAGTGCAGATTCCTTATATGTAAAGGGAAGGGACCAGCTGATTGTTGAATGCCAGACTAAGGTCCAAAGATAAATGTATTATGAATGTGAATGTGAAAGCATGTGATTTATTAA
>JANSVA010000009.1:25994016-26021343 GCA_025504915.1 Erythroxylum reticulatum | reverse complement strand
AGCAACTTTATGCTTATGATCGTCATTCTTTATTACAATTGATAATGAGAATTATTTAAGTTGTATACTTTTTCCCTGACAATAGTATACCCAATTTTTTTAAAAATACTTTTTAAGTTAAATCACAATAGAGAATATGGAATCATCCTTTACTCGTGATAAGTCTGATCTATCATGGAATTATTTTTCTTCTTCTCAAGCATCTATTGGGAATATCCAATATAAATGTATGTTTTATGGTAGAATATTTAAAGGGGGAGGAACTTTTAGAATTAAAAAACATCTTGCTAGTGTTAAAGGTAATATTGCTTCTTGCAAAAAAAGTACTACTTGATGTACGTGATATGATTGAAAAATATTTGCAACAACAAGTAAAAAAGAAAAAGGAAAATAAAGTGACTCATGATATATCTTTTGGAGATGATGAAACACCATAAATATTAGATAAAGGAAAAAAGAAAAGCCACTATTGACATAGATTCTTATCTTTCTCTAAGAACTACTCCTAGTTTTCAACCTAGTCTAAAAAGTTTTAGGGTTGATAAGGATGTTGTTTTGCGATGTAAAAGGGTATGAGCTAGATGGTTCTATCATTCGTGTATTCCTTTAAATACTTTAAATTCACCATATTTTCAAAAAGCAATTGATGCTACAACAACAATATGTCCAGGATTTAAGGTACCATCTTATTATGACTTACATGTGTCTTTACTTCAAGATTTAAACATATGAATCTAGTTGGAAATCAACAGGATGAACTATATGACAGATGGGTGGACTGATCAAAGACAAAAAACCTTGATTAATTTTTTGGTTTATTGTAATATTGGAACAACTTTTATCAAGTCTGTTGATGCTTCTGACATGGTAAAAAGTGTTAATGCTTTATCTAAATTATTCTCTAAAATTGTCAAGTGGATTGGACCAAAGAATGTTGTATATTTTGTTATAAATAATACAACTAATTATATATCAACTGGGTTCTTATTACAATCAAAGTATGGACATATTTGTTACTCTCCATGCGCTGCTTATTGTATAAATCTTATTTTGAAAGATATTGGTAGTATGAACCATATTTCTAGTCTTGCTTTACACGCATCTAAGATCACAATTTTTGTGTATAATCATGTCACATTTTTGTCTTAGTTAAGAGGGCAAGAAGATTGAGTTGAGATCGTGTGTCCCGCTATTACCAGGTTTGCAAATACATTTATTACTTTAAAAAGTGTTTATGAACATAAGCAACTACTTCAAAATTTAGTGACAAGTAAACACTTTTCAAGTCATAAATTATCAAAGAGTGGAAAAAGGAAAAGAAATTTGTGCTAATATTCTAGATAATAAATTTTGGGAAGCTTACTTGATGATTGTGAAGATTGTGGCTCCGGTTATAAAGTTATTGAGGATTGTTGACTCAGATAAGAAGCCATATTTGGGGTATATATATGATGGTATGTATAGAGCTTACAAAATAGTTATAAATCTTTTTAAAGGGAAGGAGAAATTGTACAAGCTTTATATAGATATTATTAATTGACGATGGGCTAAGCATTTTACTCAAAAGATCCACTTAGCAGCTTATCTTCTCAATCCTTATTGCTTATATAGTGGAGAAGCATATACAATTAATATTAGGTGTGGTTTGTATGAAATGATTGAATGCAAAGGTATTTTTTTATTAAAGAGCAATCACAAGCGATAAATGAAGTTAAATTATATCGTGAAAGTTTAGAGAGTTTTGCGAGATCATCAGCAAAGAGAGAACTTATGATGAAAAAAATGCAGCCAGTTAAGTTTTATACATTATTTACTTATTAATAATATACATTTTTATTTATCATAATTATTAATTTAAAATGTAGATAAAAGGTGGAGATTATTCGATGTCAGTGCTTCAATATTGAGAAAACTCGCTATTAGATTACTCAGTCAAACAACTTCTACATCAGGTTGTGAACATAATTAGGGTGTTTTTGAATGTATTCATACAAAGAGATGGAATCGTTTGGAACATCAAAGACGTAATGACCTTGTTTACGTTACTTATAATCAAAGAATGAAGAACATATATTTTTATAGTTTTGTTTTATTTCAATAATTTTATTTTTATTATTGGCTTTTTAATTTCCCTATTATGTATTCAGAGCGCTTAGTAAGAAAAGAACATATGATCCAGTTGATATTGATTGTATTAAACATATCGATTTTTGGATCAATGAAGAACCATTGTCTAATCTTGATTGTAATGAACTTAAAAAGGCGATTTATGAAGAAAATGCATTTGTCACAACGAATGAATTAAGAACATATACTATGGTTAGTTCATATCTTATTTTGGTCATATTTAAGTTAAAAGTATAATGTATTACAAGTTTACAATTGAGAATAATTTCATACATTACTAATTTGTAATTTATTTTAATGCAGTAGAAAAACTTGATGCAAATATTTTGGATGAAAGCATAGTTTACAAATCTTTAAATAGCGTTAAAAAATTTGGAGCTTTTGACAATGGTAAGAAACAACCTCCTTCAGAAATACAATTTTGATTTTTATTGTTATTTTAAGTTTTATATTAGACTCATATTTATTTATTATTAGTTCATTACATAATAATAGACATTGTTGTATTTTTATTTCAATAAAATATTTTATTTTTACTTATTCTTATAAGTTTTATTTCTTATTTATTATATACTACCGGTTGAACCTTTAAACCTTAAATTTTTCCTTCAACTAGTTTGATATCTGGTCTGATTTTTAAAACATTGAATTAAGTAATAAACTAAATTTAACAAGTAATCAAAAGAAATGATCTAAGTATTAAAGTGAACATTTCAATAGTACTTAACTTCGATTCAAGGGAAATATATCATCCAATTGTATCTTCGATCATTGGTCTAAAAAGAATAATTTTCATAATTCAGGCAATTAATTTGTAACATATTAGGATACCCGTAATAACTTCAATTTTTCTTAAATTAATTGGTTCAAACCCATCATTTAAAAAAAACAAACTTAAATTGATTGGTTATGATAGTATTCCATATCAATTAAATGGTAGCAACAAATTAATGAAAATGTCTAAATTCTAAATTAAATAATTAAGGCTGTTACAATTATTTAATTTAGTTTTTTTATTTCTCATAAGTTAAATATGAAAATTCATAAATAAAATATTTGCTACTTATATCATTCATTCATAATAATTACCAATCTTTGAATTCATAGATAACTATAGAATAATTAACATAAAATTAATTTATCAGATCAACTAATATTAATTATTCATAAAGTATAATAAAAATAAAAGATATAGGTTTAAAACAAAGTCTCACATGGCTACAACTAGAGTTTTGATTCTCTTTGAATTAGAATATTTGGATTCAGTCAATCATGGCTTTAGTTTCACTACAAAATTTAAAAATAGAAAAAAAGATGAAAAATGAAGAGAAAACACAAAGAAAAATGAAAGAGAATTATGGAGAAGGTGTGTGACATTTTTTTCTCCTCTTTTCTTTCACAAAAGCTAACTTCTTTCAATATTCAAGATATCATCTTCCAAATAATCCAAATCCTTACATGATAAAACTAGCGTTAAGTCTCCTAATTGAACTAAATCTCTTAAAGTAAATTTGGCTTTAGACGTGATCTCGCCTTATCTACTATAACAATTTGTCATATTTTTCAAAAATTTGTGTTTTTGACAAATAATGTTATAATTTGATTCAACCTCTACTTGTTAATTTCACTTATTAAGAATAAAAAATCGATTTAAAACAAAAGAGATGAGTGTTATTAACATAATTAGATCATATCTTATAAAGTGCACTTTGAACTTCAATATATTATTAGTAACTATATTCAGGTCATCACTTAAGTTACTATTAATTTAATTCCCGCAGTTAGAAAAAAAGTTGTGGACTTGCAAAATATGGTCTTGATTCCATTCCACCTTTAATTTAAGTCTGAAGATTAAGATTGTGAGATGGGCTAGGTTCGTGCCATCAATAGCTTCAAGACCCAGTTTCTTACATGAAGCTTATAGCCTATTACCACAAAGAGTTCATAAACCAACCCAATTTGTAAGAAAGCTTTATCAAGGTACCAAAAGAAATGGCTTTTTGCAATCCCTATTATTACATAAATAGATAAATGTCCTAAAGAAGAGTTTAAGGGGATTTATTGACAAATTTACCCTTTATCTTGATAAAAACAAAGCAAATATTGCTTCATAATTTTTTATATTATTTAAATAAGATCAAACCTATATCAAATAAGAAATGTGAATATGTTTATTTTTGGTAAATAATAGGTTGGCTTTGTCATTCCACAATTTGATATCATTTAAATGTGTTTTAAGATACACGAATCTCATTGTTTTTAAATTATATTGTAAATGTTAAAAATTATAACTTTATTCAATTTTATATATTATTATTAAACAAAAAGTCACGAAATTTTTTTGGTTTCCTTAAAGTTTCTATATACATAAAAGTTTGATTTAACAAAATATATTTTTCAATTATATTGAATTGAAGAAGCCCGTGTTTTTAACTTATCCCTTTAATATTTACCTTATCGAGCCAACAAGAAAGTGATTGGATGGCGGTTGGTGCTAGCGGACCCACTTTCTTAAGGAAATTCATGGGCAAGACTGGCTCATACTGAGAAGAGGGAAGCGGGAAGCGGGAGGTTCGGTTTTCTAGTCCCCGAGTGACCGAGTTTACTCCCCCACTTCACCACTTGTTCTAGTTGTTATTGTAACATGGTTTCAGCTGTTGCAATCCTGAATGATCTGGTTCATGTCCACTCGTCCACCAAAAACACTTATTTCGCCAAATTCTCACCACCGTCCTCCTCTCTCAAGCCTCTTTCTACTTCTACCCGCAAACTGTTGTTCCGGATCCATCGTTATGGACCCTCTAACCGGATCCCGATTCTCACTTCCTTCAAGCCCTTTTCGCCTCCTGTTATGGAGTGGCAGGATTGCACGTAAGTACATTGTGTCTTTTCACTTTTTTTTCTGTTGGGTTTGTGAATATTTAGGAATACCAATTAATCCGACATATACAGGGTGAAGATGGAGGTAGACGTGCCTATTTCGGTGGCATATGACCGTTACTCCGACCGTGAATCCATTCCTCGTTGGATGCCTTTCATTTCCTCTGTCAAGGTTTTATTTGCGCTCTTGTTTTGCCTAGGTTTGGTTAAACTGACATCATATATGTATTTTCTGAGCTACCCACATGCTTCAAACTCAGTACTTTAGTCTTCTATATAACTTTTTAGCCATTTACCAATAGTGCATAGTCGTAATTATGGGGA
Source organism: Erythroxylum reticulatum (assembly GCA_025504915.1). Classification (NCBI taxonomy): domain Eukaryota; kingdom Viridiplantae; phylum Streptophyta; class Magnoliopsida; order Malpighiales; family Erythroxylaceae; genus Erythroxylum; species Erythroxylum reticulatum. The sequence goes on along the minus strand of JANSVA010000009.1, from coordinate 26,016,012 downwards.
ATTTGATGTTTCATCATATTTGATAGATACTGGAAGACAAGCCTAATCTCTCCCGATGGTCTCTCAAGTATAAAGCATTTGGTCGTGATATTCAATTCTCTTGGCTTGCCAGAAATATGCAGGTAATGCTTGTTCTTCATGTCGTTAACCTTTTTCTTTCAATTGTTCTTTTAGAGTTCTCAATTTTCTTTTTAGTTTCTCTATTCACATTCTTCCATGATTTCTTTCTTCCAGCCCATCCCAAATCAAAAGATTCATTGGAGGTCGCTAGAAGGTCTTCCAAACAGGTAATGTGCAAAGTTTGCAATTGGATTATAATTGGCTAATCACATTGTCGACATACAACATCATACGAATGGAGGAGTGTTATTGTAAGGGTTAATTACATCCTTTTTCACTTTAGTTCATAATTTTTAAAAACTATCATATACCCTTAAGATTCTATTTTAATTTTTGTTTCATCCGTACCCTTGACATCATTCTCTGTTAGGTTTGTAGTGGAAAATAAGCAAACAATATCATATGGCTTGAAATGTCATGTTTGTGCCACATAAGTAACACGCAACCACATAAGAAATGTCATGGCTTGAAATGTCATAAGTAACACATGAAATGTCATGTTTGTGCCACATAATCATATGGCTTGAAGTGGTGTGTTATTTGGCACAATTATATACCACCTAACTAAGCCACATGATATCATATGTCTGTTCTTTGTTAGGTTTTCTAATAGAGAATGTTAGTAGAGATACAGGTAAAATAATATTCAAACTTTAAGGGGTATATAGTAATTTTGAAAAATCAGGAATTATGGTGAAAAAGGTCCAAATCATAAGAGGATCCTGTGTAATTAGCCTTGTTTTAACTATGAGGTTTAACTTTCCAAATATGTTGGCATTCTGGATCACCACTAAGCATAGATGGTTTATTTAGTTGCTCAAATTGGTTGCGCTGTAGTGTAAATTGTGATTTTAAGATATGTAGTCTTTCTGAAGTTAGAGAAATCAATGAGCTGTGGTCAAACTGTGAAACCATCCACTTTCTGCTGTAGATGCTTTTGGTCTTTAGTTGTAAAAACACCTCCATGGGTCCTCTAAGCAGAAGTATCCCCTTTATGGAAGGTTGAAGACCAATTGCACTAGGATAACTATAGAACTTTACTATGGTCGGAGATGATTTGTAAGTCGAATTCATTGTCCATATTTACACGCTTGAGTGCAACTTCTTCTTATATCTTGTTGTGAGATCCCATGTCTTTGGCCAAATTATAAACTCAGGCAGGAAAGTGCGGTGACCACAATTGGAATTAAACTTCTTGATTAGGATATAGTTTTGCCGTTTTTGTATCATTCAATCTTTTGATATCCATATCTCTTGTGATTCAGTTCTTGAAAAAGTTAATGTTATATGGTAATGTAGCATGTCAGTAGCTTCTGACATATCTAATATGCTTTTCTGGTTGACTTGATTTAGATTAGAAATTTATTTGACCAATTTTTATATGGCAGAGGAGCGGTTCGATTCTATCCTAAAGGTCCTGAATCATGCATGGTAGAAGTGAGGCTCTTACACATTGTACTAAGTCTATTACTGCTATTATGCTCATTGAAGAAAACTCACAGTTAATGCATGTTGTTGTCCACTATGTAGTGTGTCACCTGATCCCCGGAGCAGCGTATAGCTTTTCAGATAAGATAGACTACTTTTTGCCTTCAGGGACTTGCTAGGCTACATTTTAGTTTATCTTAATTTTCTGGTTCTAATTTGACCAGTACTTCTTTCAAATTAATATCATGATCTGGGCAAGAAGTAGAAAGTTTTTTATTTCTAATAGGGTTTGTGAGAAGGATGTGCAGGAAAATTTAATATTTCATATGCTGGTCTATCTTTATTTTACTTTTCTCCTTCCAAAATAGCTTCTTTGTATGCTGGTTCAAGCTAACTTACAGCCATACAATTGTTTTCTTAATGTCAGTTGACTGTTTCTTATGAGGTTCCACAACTTTTAGCCCCGGTTGCATCAGTAAGGGTTTTTTCTCACTTAGTAGTTGATTACCTGATAAAGGAATCGTTAATTACTTTACTGAAGGGTATATTTCAATAGTTAACTTGATAGTAGAATGAACCGCTTACATTTTTCTAATAGGCACTGCAACCTTTTCTTGAGAGCTTATTGATACGTGGTCTGGAAAGATTTGCCAAATTTGCGAAAAGCTATTACACGGACTAATGTCTCTGCTCTCATAGGGTAAGCTTACCTTATTTTATTTCTTCCTGTGATGTCATTTCCATATACTTTATCAGACTTCTATAAAATTTCTTTCCAAGTTCTTCTTTTTGTGATTCTCGGCCATCGTATTAAGAAAGATGGACTAATTTAGATTTCAGTGTCAGATCAGAATTAATCTGTTGTTACTACCAATTGTTGAAACAACTATATTAGATTGTCCATTGCTTACTTGTCTATGCAGCACAGTCCATTCTTTATCTTTTTTAAGCCAACTCTTCATATTCGCCATATTTAGCTTCAGTTCCATACTTCCTTATTATTTAGCTCCTCCAGTCTGCTAAATTTATTTCCTAAACCTTTGGTCCAAAATTGGATGTGGAGGTTCCAGTCTCAGAACATGAATAAATAGACTGACAACTAATCTCTTATATTTGATGTTGTTTCGCGCATTAAGCTAACAAACCACTCACACCTATATTTTGTTACATTTGCGAATTGTAGTGACTCTGAAGTCTGGTAAAGACTTTCTTGTTCATCAGTGGAGTAGATTCACACGGATTTGCAGGAAATATGAAAAGCTTCAATACTGAGGTTAACTTCATGATCTCGATGAACTATGCTTGTTGTCCGCAAAGTGCTTTGGGTCTTAGCTTTGATCTGTATTGATTTATGAAAAGGGCTTGAAGAAGGTGGCAGCCATTAAATGTTCCTATTACCTTCCGTCTCATATTAGTATCACATTTCTTTCACATCCAACGAGGCACTAAAGTTATATGCTTCACATTCACATTCATGTAACCAGTTTATTGCTCCTGTAATGGAGAATGCACTTCAGAGTAATTGTAAACTATTCACATTAAATAGGTATATGATCTAGATATGGCTATTGCCTCTACGACATAGACCAGCTCGTCAATCTTGGCTTTAGCAACCGTCAACATCCTAGAATAAGAAAAATAAGTATGATCAGGACCAAATGACAGAAAAGAAATTATGAAGAACTTCAAATTATTTCTAATCTGTCAAAAAAGAGCATAGAGATTGAAGGTTTTAGCCAGGGTGGTTAACAACCTTCCAAACATGAAAACTTGGCCTGCCATAAGCAATGCTTTCCTATGTGAGCTCCCAAGATCTAAGTGTTCTCGACGTAAGCTGCCTGTGGAAAGCTAGCATCTTCATAAAAATGGCCTGATCACCTTCTTCATAATATAACAGCTGCTCCAGGTCCTCAATGAGCATCCAATACCTGCATGTCAAATCCGATATCTTAAAGCATAATCAAAAGAGATGACGAAGTATGATGATAATTGGGATGCATTCAATTACAGATACCCCGTAGAAAGCTTAATCGTAGAGTTCAACATGGTTCTCCGCTACAACTGAAAACTATTAACCCCTTACAAGGTTTCAGGGACCGACCAAGAAAAAAGAAACAAATAAACAAAGAAGTATAGACGAAGAAGCTGACCACATCTTCAACCTGATGAAGAGTAGCACTTTTAGCTAAGTATTGAGTATCCAATCCGTGGAAGCTCTGTTGATACACAACCTCTGCTTCAGCTATTATATTTGCATCACCATACGAAAACAACAGAAAACAAGTTTACAAATCCTACCTTCGAAGGTGTCTAGGTTAACGGAGTGATGAAATAATAACACTTATCCCACATATGTTGGTTTACGTTTTGCAACCAATCAATTAATTATAGTTTTTTAACATAATTATTTAAAGACATACTTTAGCCCTGTTTGGCAATTAACTAATTGTATTAGTTGTTAATTGATTCTATCAGTTGTTAGCTAATAGCTGATTATATCAGCTGATTTGACCATCAAATTGCATCAGCTGTTTATCATTTGATGTTTAGTAAAATTAGTTATTTAGTATTAACTGTTTATGTGTAAAACAACTTATAAGGACATGATTTACAAAAAAATATAAGGGTATGACTAAATTAAAATAAATAAATTAACTTCTAAAACATTCCTAATAAAATTAACCTGGAAAACAATTTTTAAATAATTAAAAACATCTTTTTAAATTTATTAAGAATTTAAAATTATTTAACTTCAATTAAACTTATTTAATTAGAATTAATTCTTTAAAAAAATCAAAAGCCTACCAAAACAATTTGCCTAGACCATCAACATATTGTAGCTTGATTTGACAAATACAGTTGGAGGTTTTTCGTCTTAAGTTACTATTCACATATCTCCTTCCCACGTTTCCTCTTCTCTGTGTAACCTCTAGACTACCGCTGCCTCGTGTTCTTCCAGTCGTCATGCTCCAACTGAAACCGCAGCAACTAACTCCATCTCATGCAGCTCAACATGGTGGGGCTTCAATGGCATCTCATTCCACCTCTTTCTTGAACCATCATCTTAGGAACCAACACCCTCTTAAGTTTGTGGATATTCTTTTCTGACGACACAATCATGATTAGAACGAGGGAGAAGATCAAACATTGATAGAAGATCGTGATTAGAACGAAGGTTCGTGAAGAGCGAAAAATCTATCTAAGCTGAATGAATTGTCGATATCTGTGGGCATTTTGTCATTTTTTATTAGTTAAATGCAAAACATTGCTCCTCCTGAGCTTGTTGAAAATCAGCTGATTATGTCTAATCAGCTAACCCAGTTAGTTGAATCACCAAACACAATAGATAGCTGATTAATATAGTCAATAAGCTAAAATGGTCAATCAGGTAATTTTTGACTGATAAGCCATTCACCAAACGGGGCCTTTATCTTACATATATTCAAATATATATAATAAAATTTGCGTGATAAATTTATATTGCAAATGAAATTATGATGATATCATAATTATGAATTCATATTGTCTTTATCTACTATTTCTAAAATTTTCCTAGTCATTATTATATTAAGACTGGACATTACTAGCACTATAACATGCATTATGTTTCTTCTTTATCAAGGAAAAAGTTGATCTCATAAACTAAGTAGATGTTTGGTTCACTTGGGAGAATGATAATAAGATTTATAATGAATATAATGAGGAATGGAAATGGATAGTCATTATAATTATAATGGTTGGTTAGGATAAATAAATGATTACCATTATTATTGATAGTAGTTAGTTTGTTAAAAATAATAAGAAATAAAAATTTGTTAATTTTTTACATCAAAATTTAAATATGTTCTAATTAATTATATTTAATTTTTGCACCCCAATTATGATGATTGAATGTTTAAAAGCAAGTGTATTGTGGTATTTTCTTTCCAATAGCTCTTGAAGAAAAAATGCTCCAACATATTCTTGCATCAACATATCATCAGCCACATAATATCTTCCAAATACAGTTAATCATCTAAAATATTGTACACTTCATCGACATAACTATAATATCCATCATTTGATTGCTACAATAAAATCAAGTAACATAATTAAACCCATAATGTCCATCATTCCTTGCATTTAATCATGTCCATAAGAGAATCTAAAGTTTAATATAATTTACATTCCCTTTGATGATGCAAATGATATAAAATATCACAGCTATACACTATACCTCAATCAAAAGCCTTGAAATGATGCAAAAGAACTAGATTAACACTATAAGCTTTGTTTGCGTCACAACTAAAAAATTCCCAACTAAAACAAAATAACCTAGTTAGGCAACATCAATTGCATCCTAAGTTCATAATGCTTACAAAAGTATTAATATGCTCCTTCACATGATTCATAAACTAAAAGATGGATAAAGGAACCCAAGCGCAAGGTAACTCAATTGCTTGTCATTGGATATACCATGAATTATATGAAGCTATCTAAGTAATTAATACAAGATTCATCACCTTAAAGTAACAAGAGAGAATATTTCATTATTTTCGATTGGTATTAGTTTGAGAGATCCTTAACCATGGTGGAACAATGCTTTGAAAAAAAATTTCAAATGTCATTAATAGAACTAATTACCAATGGTGGACAATTAATATGACCAGAGCTGAATAGAGTAAACATTCATTTTATTCTTTATACTTAATCGAAACATTTTATGACGAAAAGATTGAATTATACAAAAAATAATATATGAAAAGGTTAGTCAAAACCATTTTTACATTCTTAATATTTAAGTGATTATGATACATTACTAAACATCTATCTTGATATATGGTTATAAAATATTTAATTAAATATAAATTAGGCGAGTTAAACTTATCTAATCTTAAATACAATTTAAGGTTATGATTATATCAAATATCAACATAGTTAGAAAAATAATAGGTCATGCATAAGTTACATTTGAAGAGAGAAAATATAATTTAATCAAGTTAGACTTAATTGTAAAGTTTGAAAAATTTTAGGATCAAATATAAAATATTTGATAAAGAATGACCAATATTAGATATTAGATCTTATTTTAACCAATTAATATTTAACTAGAATTAAATTTATTTATAACTAAATTTTAATTGAAATTATGATTATATTTTAATTGAATTACTAAAAGGTCTAAATTATATTATAAATAGGTGTAGGTTATAAAAGAGCTAGCACTCCTTACTTATCCCTCTCTACACCGCTATAGAGTTTTTTCAACTTATTCATGTGGATATTATCAAAGGCCAAGCATATTTGCATTTGTAATGATTGTTATGGACTAGTGTCATAAATGATTTGAGGAAAACAGTAAGAAAAGAATCAACTACATAATAAGGTAAATTTTATTTTTATATTTTATTGCGCTTACGCATCAATCATGTTATGGAATTCAAAGTAATATTGACTTTCAAAATTTCAAATAAATTGGTTTCATATTTCTATTATTGTGTCTAGGATCATATGCTTCCTTATTTTTCAATAATTGCATCAAAGTCATCTTTGATTTTGCGACTTTATTAGAATTATTTACTTATTATTGATTAATATTTTGGAATTATTATTACCATATTATTCCATCCTAAGTTTTAAAATTATATTAGATAACAACAATAATAACAGTAACGTCCTACTAGGAATCTCGCTGAGATACTGAGTCTAGGGAAGTCTAGAAATATGTAGTCTTATCCTTAATTAGTAGAAAGATTGTTTCCAATCGACCCATATGAAAAGAAGTTTTTGAAAAAGATAGGAAGAAAACAACAGCCAAATGCATAAACAAATAACTACATAAATGAAAAATAACAAAAATAAATAACAAAATAAAAATAAAAGTAGTAAATAAGTAAAAATGCAAGAAAAAATAAAACAAACAAGTAATTGAAAAATACAAAATAAATAAATAAAACAATTAAAGGAATATGTGCTACAAACAAAAATATGTAGGCTAATTAAAAGACACAAAAATCAAAGGAAAAGGTTTAAAAGGCCTATGAAAAAAGGACCTCTCTATGTAGGGTTCTCTACTCATATCCAAATTCACTAAAGTTTCCTATTAAGAGCCAAGTCCTCAATAAGCTCCACAGTAGGGACTTATCATTCTTGGTTAGCTCCTCCTAATTCTTCTTAGGTCTTTCTATTCTTTTATAATCCTTAAGTATAATCTTCTCACATTTTCTTACCGGGGAGTGTCAGAATGTCTCCTCTTAACATGTATACTTGTCTCCCTTAATTTACTATCAATTTAAAAACCCCCAACTTATCTCTTATAACTAAATTCTTAACCTTAAATCTTCTTAGAGGATTGCACATCCAACAATGCTCATCTCTGTCACCATTAACTTATGACTATGCACATATTTGATGGGCCATCACTCTGCCCTATAGAGTATGGCTGACCTAATTGATAAATAGTAGAATTTACCTTTTAGCATGAGTGGTATCCTTTTGTTATACAAAACTCCTAAGACACCTGTCCATTTAAGTTACCCTAATTTGATACGATAAACTATGTCTTATTAATCTAATTAGACTTGAATAATAATATAAAAAGTTCATATTAAATTTGTAAACCCTAACGTAAACCATATGCAATATGAAAACTTCACATTTTAGAAACCTAGAACGTAGAAACTAAAAATTCATGATTACTGAGGTATATCAAACCAAATTTGTCAAACATCAACATATTGTAACACGTAGCATACACCTTGTTACGTGTCCCTGATCGTTTTAAAATTGAAGAAAATGTGGAATACCTTTTTTCGGTTCCATCTTAACTTTCGAAGCAGTTTTTTGTGGCCAAAACGACCTTCAATCTCTCAGGACCTTCAAGGAAAACGTTCATCGACACGTGGTTAACGCCTTTCTACATTTTTCTTAATACGTAAGCACTTTTAACAGGTTGAAGAATCTGTATGCTTATGAATGATATGAGAAACTGCAAGAGACCTTAACCTTTATATATAGCTTCCATATCGAGCTTTCCCATCACAAGCTTGATATGGATCCGGTTCACATTAATCGAGATCCATTTTTCTCCTAAACTTTGACCCATTAATTTAAATCATTTATTGGGTCACTTTATTACCCTTATCTTAATCAAATTACGTAATTTAACCGATAAGTTATTGAAAAGCTGAAAAATACAATTAATAGTTGTCTAACATAATGAGAAAGTACAAAATTGTCCAACATTCTCCCCCTTGAACAATCATTAATTGTGGTTTTTACTCAAGTTTTAAAATAGTTTTAAAACTCAGTTAAGTTGCGCTGTTGTATTGGTACCAAATTTAAAAATTAAAAAAATTTGATCCAAAGGTAATGAAAGTCCAACATTCCATCCTACAAGGCTTTCGATACTGAAAAATATTAAACACATGTGTTATGTGTGACACAGGTCTAATATAATCATGAATATCTAATACCTTACTAACATGAATGGACAAACAGAGTGTGACAAACTAGGATGGTACACGTATGATCTAATACGTATCATATTCATTTGTAGGTTTCGATTTCTTCAACTTTATCCTAAACTACATATGCTAAACTACAACAAAGAAATCATGTTTTCTCTTACTAAATTCTAAACAAGATTAGAGAAAACCTTATTTTCTCTCACCAGATGCTAAAGAACATTAGAGAAAACCTTTATATTCTCCAACTGAATGCTAAACTGCATTAGAGAACCTTTATGGTATTATACCTTATATTCCCTTATGTCATATCAAATTTATGAATATCCGTACTAAACTGTATGTGTCTAAATAATATAGGGTCAAAGTCAATCTTTATATATGCCCAATGACCTTTAAAATGCTTAAGATCAACACAAATCTTTAGGCTTTCATATGTATTATGGCTATACACAAGAACGGTTATTACGGAGGAAAAAAAGATGATCATTTATATTAATAAATAAACATAATATCATACCACATTAAAATGTACAAACATTTAAGGAGCAAATATAATGATCCCTAACTACTGCTGTCTAAGGACCTTAACATACCCATACCAGATACACATTTAACAAACACTAGTGGCTGAAGTCCTTTAGCCAATGGATCAGCTAATATCTCCTTATTCTTGATAGGCTCCACTTCGACGTCACCTTTTTGAATCAACTCCTTTATGGTCAAGTATTTGATCTCTAAATGCTTAAACCCTATGATATTCTTGTTGTTGTTACTGAACAACACTACAGCAAGATTATCACAATATAATCGAATGGGTCTAGCTAACGAATCTACTACAGACAACTCAAAAATTAAGTTTCTAAGTCAAACTGCCTGTGTAATAGCTCCATAATATGCAACAAACTCTGCATGCATGGTTAAGGAAGTTACCAGTGTCTGTTGGACACTCTTCCACGATACTGCACCATCTACCAACATAAAAATGTACCCTAAAGTGGATTTACGATCATCCGAATGTATAGTAAAATTGGAGTCTGTATCCCTTGTGATGTTTAAAATGTTGACTTTATTGTATGTCAACATATAATCCTTAGTACCCTTCAGGTATCTCAACACTCGTTTAATTGCATTCCAGATATTGACCTAGTAGTCCAATAGCAAATGCAATATCTAGTCTAGTGCACACCTGGGCATACATCAGGCTACCAATTGCACTAGAGTACGGGACATTCCTCATAGCCTCTCTCGCAACTTCATTCTTTGGATACTATACCAAAGATAATCTCTCGCCACGAGAGATAGGTGCTACAGCATGTTTACATTCAGCCATATTAAACCTTTTTAGCCCTCGCTCAATGTATGCTCTTTATAAGAGGCTTAATGAGTGTTAAGATCTGTCCTGAAAGTGTTTGGCCAAATGTTGTTTTACCTCCTGCAACATGGTCAAATCATTTGACGCAAGATATCATCCATATACAGTAATAGGAGGATAACTTTGCTCCCCATGACTTTATAGTATAAACATCTTTCAACTTTGTTTTGTTTCAAACCATATATTGATTTAGTCAATTTACAAACTTTGTTAGTTGCATCATGATCCTGAAATCCTTCAGATTGCTCCATATGACCTCCTCATAAAGTTCACCATTCAGGAAAGTGATATTAACGTCCATCTGATATAGATCCATGTCATAATGAGCTATTATTTTCATAATTACTCTAAACACATCCTTTGCTCCATATAGGCCTCCTCATAAAGTTCACCATTCAGGAAAGTGATATTAACGTCCATCTGATGTAGATCTATGTCATAATGAGCTACTATTTTCATAATTACTCTAAATGCATCCTTCAAGGATACATGAGAAGGTAACATTGAAGTCAACTCCTTCTCTAAGTGAATCCCCTGGTAACCAAACGTGCCTTAAACTGCTCAACTTAACCCTGTGTGTCCTTCTTGGTCTTAAATAGCCACTTGCATTTAGAGTAATTATGCCTCATACCTTATTATGCCTTATAAATTGCATCTCATATTTCATTACTTCCCACCACAAGTCCACATGGGGCCTACGAATGGCTTCTGTAAAAGTAACTAGATCCATAACATGTCATATGTCGTAGTCTTGCTCACCCAAATGGATTATGTAATCTGATGAGATAGTAGGTCACCTTTCTCTAGTGGATCTCTGCAACTGCATAGGTTTTTGTACCTCAAAAACCTCTTCCTGAATAGATATAGGTCCCTATGTTTGCATAGGTAGGTTACTTGAACCTTCATCCACCGAACTTGATTGTATGAAAGGCTGATATGAATTAATCGTAGTATCTATCTTGCTATTTCTTGGAGGATATGAGGATCCTCTCTCATCATGGACATCATATTCTGGAAACTTAGTTGTCTGCGATTTCACTATTAGGGCCCCTCTTTCTCTACAGTAAAATTTGTAGCCCTTAGAGTGATCAAAATAACCTACCAAATAACAACAAGTGGAATGAGGTTGCAATTTGCTCTCATAAGGATTACATACCTTAATTCAGTAGGGCAACCCCACACACGAATGTGTGTAAGGCTTAGCTTCCTTCCAACCTAAAATTCAAAAGGCGTCTTTGGTACTGACTCACTTAGGACTCTATTCAAGATATACAATGTCATCTTGATGACTTTGCCCCAAAGGTATTTGGGTAGGTTAGTCTTTCTATGCATTGACCTTATCGTGTCCTTTATGCTATGATTGCGCTTTTCGACCACACCATTTTGCTCAAAACTACTTAACATAGTGAACTAAGTCACTATTCCAACTGATTCCAAATGCCTAACAAACAAACCCTTTTCTTTTCCTACAACCTCATGTCTTCCATAGTATTTCCCTCCCTTGTTAGATATGACTATCTTTATTGATTTTTTTAATTAGTTCTCCATCTTAGTTTTAAAGATCTTGAACTTATTAAGAACTTAAGACTTTTCCTTAAGCATGAACACATAGTTATAACGGGAATAATCATCTATAAACGTCATAAAATATCTAGCATTACATAACATGACTGTATAGGAACCACTAACATCTGTATGTATGAGGTCCAATAAACTAGAAGCACGAGTTGACCCCTTTTTCTTTATCTTGGTCAACTTACCCCTACAACAATCGATACATGTTTCCAGATCACTAAATTTCAGAGTTGGGAGAGTGTTATCATTTATCAATCTCTCAACCCTCTCCCTAGAAATGTGGCCAAGACGTTTATGTTATAAAATGTATGACGTTTCCTTTATGAAAGCTCTCTTTCGAGTAACAAGTTCAGCAATATAAGAGCAGACATACATTTCGTTAAGAGTAAGACACATTTTATATAATCCGTAGGATAAAAAGGTAGTTCTGATATGTCCTTTATTGATAGAAATATTTACAACTGAAGTATCAAGTACAAAATGATAGCCCTTTTTATTCAAAACTAATACAGAGATCAAGTTTCATCTAAAAGACGGTATATAAAACATGTCTTGTAAAACTAATACAAACCCCGTATCAAGGTTTAAACCTACATCTCCTATAAACAAAACATCCACCTCTTCATTGTTGCCGAATATCAGCTTCTCCTCTCCTTTAGTAAGCCTTCTCCTGGATGTGAACCCCTGCATTGTGGACGCAATATGATTAGAAGCTCCACTATCTAACCACCAATAACTTGATGTGGTTATGGCTACATTGGATTTATGAATCATATAAGCCGAGGAGTTACCTAGCAGTTCCTACTTAACCTTCCACAGCTTGTATTTTGGGCAATCGGCCTTTCTATGCCCCTTCTTCTTATAGAAGAAGCACCTCATACTCTTTATGTCATGTGGGCCTTTAACAATGTTGGACTGTCCAGTCTGAATTTGTGGAGAGGGTTTGAGTTTCTCCCGCTTACCCTTAGGCTTTCGGGGCTTAGCCTTCCCCTTACCTTTGGCAGTTGCAAACAGGGCTGTATGAGGAGAACTCTTAATCTTCTCCTCAGTTACAGCACATCAGGAAATCAAGGCATTAATGAACCAGGCTTTTTCTTGAGAAATGTAGGAGGTAGCTAACATTTTAAACTCTCGAGGGAGACTATTTGGTGCCTGATGCACTATGAGCATGTCAGGAATAAGTACATGTAGTGCCTTCAACTTACTCTGAAGAAGAACCATCTTGATAATGTACTCTCTAACAACTTCTTCTCCTGTATACCTCATGGAGAACAACTCTTTAATCAAGGTGCTCTGCTCCGCATGAGAAGACTCTTGTACCTCTAGGAAATGTTATTTACAAACTCCTTCGCTATGACTGTATCCGATAATCCACTAAGTAAATGATCTCATATTGATTTCTTAATGCTCAAATAGCACATCTTATTTCACCACTCCCAGAGTACCATTGTTGCTTTATCAACTTCTAAACTGATATAAGTAAGTGGAGAAGGCCTCTCAATATACGTCGTCATATTAACGTCAACCATCTCAAGGGCAAACTCAACATTCTTCTTCTACTTCTTAAAATTGAAACCATTTAAGGTCTCAATCATAACAACATTGTTGTTTATAAAAAAGGTGAGTGCAAAATAGAAAAGACAATGTAAAGATCAGTATCAATGCAGGATAAAAACGATACTTAAACCATTAAAGTAGCATCTTTACCAAGAATCCGAATACACATATTATGAAATACCTTTGGGATGAATATATAATATATGCAATTAGACCCCAACATAAACGTGATTAGAATACAAACCATTAACTCTCATGATACTACCACCTTTGGGTGAATAGATCATTTAAACAACAACTTTCCTCTATCTAATGTCTTTATGAACATATCAAAACCCTATGTAAGGCCAACACCTTTAGGCAGAATAACCAAACATAAGGCCAGAGACATCCCCTAACATGTGAGGAGAACAATCCAAAAAACTTACTTAAAAGGCCACTTTGGTGACTACATTCTCATCAGTACCCTAGAAAGTTCACAAACACAAGGGATAGACCTTTATGTCATACTCACATTCTATATAGGCATAATGTATGTGAAAATCAGCTATAAATACAAAAACTAAATGCACAGTCAAATAATCATATACTAATAATGAAAACATCATCTTTAAACTTTATTTTAGACTTTTATTTAAAAAATTATCAATGAGAGTGATTATCGTACTTCCCAAATACCGAACCTACCATATGAGACATAAAACTTTAAGTATCTCCCTTATGCAATTTGGAGCACAAAAATGCACTCAAAATTAGTTTTAAAAGGCTTTAAAACCTTTTTCCGGAATCCAATTACCAACGTAACAAATCCAGAAAAATAAAAAAATCACTTTAGAAATTTCCCCAACCTGAAAACTGACCCAAAAGGACCCAAGGTAACTTTATGGGAATTCTGAAATTTTTTTAATTTATGGTGCTGACATTAACAGCATTGTAGCGCTAACGTGAGTATAGCATTATGCGCTGATGTCAGCAAGCGTCAAGCTTGAGCATGGCAAAGGGTGTGTGTGCGTTGCATCGGTGCGTAACAATGCGTGCCCCCACGCACACACTTGCTTTCACTGTATGGCACGTGCATTGCACATGCTGCCATATGTATAAATCGCTGCCCTCTGCGTGTCAGGACAGATGGTGGGCACGTGTGATGCACATGCCAATCATCTCGTGCCTGTGGGAGGACATGATTGGCCTGTTCAATGCACGTGCTAACCAAACCACCTTATGGCAGTTACTGTAGCATCGTTGAGTGCGTGCCTGACTATGCAATTGCATTCAAACAGGAAAGGAATCCCAAGACTAGTTTTTGCACTTTTTGGCCCATTTTGACTCTTTTTTTTAGGTAGCTTTATGTATACCACTTTTACATATTCATATATGCAAAAAATTGAAAAATGAATAAAAAACTAATGAAAACCATAATAGATGAAAACGAAAAACCTTCATTTATGACAACTCGATCACGTAACCGCTCTAACACCATATGTAACATATAGCATAAACCTTATTACGTGTCTCAGATTATTCATGAAAGGGTTAAAAATGAAGGAAATGAGGAATACCTGATTCAGTTCCATCTTGACTTCTGAAGTAGTTTTCGTGGCCAAAATGAGCTCCAATCTCCCGGGACCTTCACGAAAAACGTTCACCAACACGTGGTTAATGCCTTTCTATAGTTTTCTCAATACATAAGTGCTCTTAACGGGTTAGAGGATTCATATGCTTACGAATGATATGAGCAACTACAGGAGACCTTAACCTTTATATATAGCGTCTATATCGAGCTTTCCCATCATCTACACTAATAGGAATTCATTTTTCTCCTAGACTTCAACCCATTGATTTAGATCATTTATTGGGCCACTTTATTACCCTTATTTGAATCAATGTATGTAACTTAACTGATAAGTTATTGAAAAGCTGAAAAATACAATTAATAGTTATCCAACATAATGAGAAAGTACAAAATTGTCCAACACATATAGCTACTTACAAGAGAAAGATTTATATATAGGTCAATATCTGAAGTTGAAAACATTAACAAAGGGAACTTTGTGGTGGTTACATGATTGGAGCGAGACAAAGGGATGATGTTTATGTATAAGCCTAACAAAGTAAAGGCTTTAAAGCAATTAAGAACACGTGATTTAGCTATCGATGGTTGGTTGAAGAACATGAATAGTATGTTTTTATGTTAGATATGCGAGAAATTGAGATGTTCTGTGTTTGTTGTTGCTTGAAATGTTGTTGGAGGTGTTGTTATGGTAGCCAGAAGCTGGTATCAGTTGTTGCAACTAGCAACGACATCTAGAATCTCAACCGAAGGGTGATGATGGTGAATAGAAAGGTGGTGGGAACTAAAGGTCTGCTGATACTTGGTCATTAGACTTATAGATTTTAGTTGAGATGGCTAGGTGAGATAGTCATATAGGTGACATTATGGAGGCACAACTGGCAGCTTAAAATGGACGATGGTCAGAGTTGATGGTTGTATGTTGTCGTTGAAGGAAAATCTATGGTTATTACTCCTCTTGCTAGCCATTATAGTGGTTGTTATCAACGACAACCTCTGGAGAAGGTGACAAATGGCTAATCGTGGTACTCTCATAAGTGGTGACTATGGTAGATTAAAAAAAGGGGGTGGCAACTAGGTTTTCATATTTTGTACAGGTTTGAAAAATAGGAAGAAGAGGGATATTTCGTAATGAGATTGCATTATCCTACATGTAGCAACATTGGGCTATTTCATGCTTGGAATAGAGTATTCCAAAGCATAAACTAAATGTTTATAGATTAAGTTTGTTTAGTATTTGAGTTAGTAGAAGTCAGATCATGGATTATGGATTAGTGCAATCCATACTAGAGCAACCTTAAAATCATAGTAAATTAATTCTATAGTCAAACAAAAATTTAAAACAATTTGGTACTAATTTCAATCCTAAAAGTAAATAAAATATTTGTATTAATTTGATTAAGATTAATAATTAGATTACTTACTAGTTTAATATTTTAAGAAAATGACTTCTCTTTAATATTTTAAAAAATAGTTTCCTAGTACATTAAGGAATAATATTCTAATTAATTGAGAAACTAATTTCTAATTAAATAATGGAAAGACTTTCTTGATTAAAATTTAAAATATTTCTCTTAAGTTTGAAAGTGGTTTTTCTTTAGCATTAAAAATAGTTTTTATTAAGAAAAAATATTTTTAATTAGATTAGAATAGTTTTTTAATTGGATTAGAACTTACAAAATTTTGAAAAAGGACTTTTTCTAGATTGTAATAAATAAAAGGTGTATTTGTTGAAAATTATTTTCAATTAAATTTTAAGGAATTAACATAATTAAAGATGGTTTCCAACTGAGTTTAACAATTGTTTTCAAATCAAATTAAGTTTTTAATTGGAATGGGAATTTATTTCATTTAGAAATTATCAGTTAATCTAATCTAATTATTCAAAGAGTTAGAAATATTATTTTATATTTTGAAGAATTAGAATCAAACAAATCTTGATGTTTAAGGCATATAATTTGATTATATTTTCATGAGAAATTGCATGTTTTATTTATATGTTTGATGTCTTTGTGTGCATATTGGATTGCATGTTTAAATGCACGACATTTTTCATGTAATTTATGTTTGATCAGATAATTTGTGATTAAATTTTTTGTTAAAATATTAAGAACACATTAAGAGCGTGAATTATTTCCTTTTATTATTTAAGTATAAAACTAGAGTTATGTCTATTGTAAAGCTTGTTAAGTAATTCAAGGCCCTTTAATCCAAATATATTTTTATTTTAAATGATGGGTCCTACTTAAATAAATTTTGTATGATTTGAATGAGTAACTCATGATTATATAAATATGGAAGCATAATTAGGAACAACATATAAGATAAGTTTTAATAAGAGTTGTAACTTAATGGATCTAGAACTCACATAAGATATGATTGATAAGGATGTTATATATCTAATTTAAGTTTAGTTGATTCGTTAAGTAACTCAAGATCAACTAAATTTAAATGGGAACCTAACTATTATAAAGAATAAAATATTTTTTAAAACAGTAGTGAGGGTTATTATTTTGAATAAAATAATAAGAGTAACTAAATAAATAATTAAACTCTTAACCTTATTTGATTGTCATGGCATATAACATTTTACTAGCTTTTCTTACATTTATATTTAATTTTAAATAATAATTACCTTTGTTTCGTAAGATTGAAACTAAGTTTTAGTTACAAAATTTATCGGACATATGTTAGGTTTGAGAAGAGTTCTTAAAGTTAGAAAGGAAAGTCATGTATCCATTAGGCAATATTTCCATTAATCCTTGTTGAGGGTTTTGGTATCAAAATTTTAGAGATACGTTAATGTCATATAAATGACAAAATATAATGATATTTTGAGTGGAATAATGTCTCATAAGCTTTAATAAAAAATATATAAGATGGATGTTACACCATGATAACACAATGAAAATAGTTACATAAGGTAGAGCTTAAAGGTATATTGCTTTAATGAAATTATTTCACTCAATTTAACTTACTAAAAGAATAAATATAGGTTAAAATTGAGGATATTTGCTATAGTATGATAATAGTGTTATTGGAAGAAAAATGATTGCAAAAACTTTCTTACCAATACATAATATTATAGAAATCACACACACACACATACACATATCTAATTCAAGCTTTCGAGTATTTTATATTGAATTTGGATTCAACATTACTTCAATGTTTAAAACATGATGAGAAATATATTATTGATAGGAAAACAAAGTTAGAAAATTGAGACTATCCTTTTATGTGAAGTTCGTAAATCAATGCAATAAGAATTATAAAATTGTATACAAGGATATATGTATTCTTTAATTATGTAAAGTATAATATTTGTGAAACTTGTTAGGTTGAAAAATGATAAAATCAACATTTGGAGAAAGAATGATAATGGTAGTGAATAATTTAAATCTTACACTTATAATGTATGAGATATAATAACAATTCATAAAAGGATAAACACTTGTATTTCATTAAATTTACTAGTGACTTTATATGATATAATCATATATATTAAATAAAATTTTAATTTAAAATTTTAAAATGTTCAAGTTATTAAAATCTAAGTAGAAGTTAAGCATTGAGAATGTTGAAACACTTCAATAAGATCGATGTGATCTTGTTTAAATTTTTCGGTTATCTATAAGAAATGAGATTCTAATGAATATCTAACTAAATTCTATAATAGTATTAATTTGGTAAGGAAGGATATACAATATGGGATATTGTATGCTGTAATGTTTATTTCTTTTGTAGCTATAATTAGTATAGTAAATTATCTTCATATTTATGTAAGATGAATTTTGAAAAGTTCAAATCTCATAACAGAATATCTAAATGAAACTAGTGACTTTATTGATACATTTGACGTATAATCAAAGAATTTAAAGACACTAAAAGATTCTTTTTTATAATAAATTGAAAGTGTTTATTTTAGAGATGATTTTGGATTTTTTAATGTCAATAAGAAGGTTAATAGGTGTATAGTTGTAATCTTCAGTGGGAGTATGGAGATGATATGCTACTCATAGAGAATAAAAATTCATATTTTTAATGGTTAAAGATGTGATAGCCAAAGAGCGACTCTTATTGGATAACAAAATGTAATAACCTAATTTTAAGAATTAGATCTATAGATATAGATTCAAAAGTTTAGTTATCTATACTAATAAAATTATATGGATAATGTGCTGAAGATGTTTATCATTTGAGATATCTAATACTTATGAAGTATTAAAGATATCTATTATTCTATAAATGAGTTGATATTTGAGTTTAATTGCATATGGATCTTAACTTTAGTTTCATAAAAGTAAGTCCGAGTTAACAAATATTTTACTTACAACAATATTATTTTGAGTTAGAAAGATTCCAATGTAACATAAATTGCAAATTAATTCACAATACATTTTTTATATCTATTATTCTATATATAAGTTGATATTTGAGTTTAATTGCATATGGATATTAACTTTAGTTTGATAGACGTAATATTAACTTTAGTTTGATAGACGTAAGTCTGAGTTAAGGAATATTGTACTTACAATAATATTATTTTGAGTTAGAAAGATTCTAGTGTATAAAAATGTATTAGAGGTTTATTAGTAACTAAAGCTACATTGTAATCTTTATAAAAAATGGATTATGGATTAATTACTAGTTGATGCTACATTGGAATCTTTCTAACTCAAAAATAATATTGTTCTAAATAAAATATTCGTTAATTTGGACTTACATATGTAAAAAAAATGATTATTTGAATCAAGATGTCCTTTGATGCACTTGGATAGATCATTGCATTCTTCAAATAGTAATGTACTATAGAATATTAGAGTTATTAGGTGTATGAACGAACCTAAAGTCTCATCAAAGATCCAAATATATATTAAAATAAGTTATATTAATTATGATGATAATTGAGATGAAAGTTATAAGATTTAAGTAAGTATTCACTGTATATAATCTTGTAAAATTCTCTTAGTAAACCACTATCCCAATCGTAGCATGACATTATATAGTGTTATGATATAATACTTAAACGATGGGTTTAGTGTAAGTTGAAGATTGCCGGTTGTGCTCTCCAATTAATTGATTAGTGAAAATTATTTTAAAAAATTCTTTATCTTATATATTCAATAGATTAACCAATATATAAGATAAATATATGAGATAAATATACATTACAAATAAAATTATGATGAGATCACAATTATGAGATTTATATTGCATTTATATAGCATCTTTAAGTCATTGTTATTTTAAAAGTGGACAATAATAGAGTGAAAAGACTAGCATATGTGTTTCTTTATTATAAAGGAAATAATCAATCTTATAATTAAAGTACGAAGATATTTAAACAAACATACAAGTGCTTGCTAAAGAACAACTTCACTAAACCGACATGATATGAGAATTCTATTTAAAGCATCACTTGTATGTTTATAAAAATCTCATTATCTTGATTGTATATATGATCTTTAATTTGAGATATCTAAAATATCTCATATAGGAATTATTATGTTTTGATACTAATTATATAACCTATTCTAGTTAAGATTAGTTTTCGGTTATTAATAGATGTAGCATGCACTATATAAATGATACAACTCACCAAGACAATGGAGACTTGAGGATGCTAATGGGTCCAATTACAAGGTCACGCTTCAACAAGCTTAAAGCACAATTTCATATTTATGTACAAGCTTTTATTTCACAAGAACTTCAAGAAGTTTTGTTAATCAAATTTGGCAAAGAGCTTAGGAAGACGCCTAAGTGTGTGTGCACATTGGAGGCATCAAACCAAGAGGGCTAACACTTAAGCCAATTTTCACAAGCACAAGTCTAATCAATGGGCTTGTGCTTATTTTATCTTATAAAGGGAGTGTGGACTTCTTTTAGGTTTTTTCATGGGCTGATTTGCATTAATTGTGCATGTGCTTCATTAAAAAACTCATGCACATGTTTTATTTTAAGGAACCAAGCTTGTGGGCTTAGTTTAAAAGCCCAATTCGCCCCTCTTAAGTTAGTCTTCTATTTTTGTGGTTTCCTTATCCTATTTGGACTAGGACTAGTCAATTTAAATTAGTTTTGAAGCCTAAATCCATGTGGGATTTGTTCTTGGGCAGATTTGTTTCAAGAAGGCCTTTTTGATATTTTGGGCTTTCTTTAGGGTTTTTTTAGGCTATCTTTGTTAGGGTTTGTGTTGCAAAAGGGTACTTAAACCCTTGCTTTAAGCATGAACACAAAATTTTTAGACATGAATAGAATTAGAAAGCATTCTTCAAGAAAGAATTCAGATTCTTGCTTGTTTTACCTTAAGGATTGATTTAACTTATCAAGTAAGTTTTCAACTTATTAAGTAAGTTCTAACTTGTGGCATTAATTCAATTCCTACAATCTTTATACTCTTTGTTACCAATTCCTTACTGTTTTGGGGTTGAAGGGTATTTTTAGATTGATTGAATTTAGGTTTAGGAGCAATCATTGAAACGGAGGTTATCTAGACATTGATTCTAGGTTGTTACTGTATCATCTTTAGTATCAGAGCCTAGGTTTTAAATTCAATCTTTATCTTTAATTTTCTGTTTGTTC
The DNA here is from genome assembly GCA_025504915.1 of Erythroxylum reticulatum. Taxonomy (NCBI): domain Eukaryota; kingdom Viridiplantae; phylum Streptophyta; class Magnoliopsida; order Malpighiales; family Erythroxylaceae; genus Erythroxylum; species Erythroxylum reticulatum. The sequence goes on along the minus strand of JANSVA010000009.1, from coordinate 25,994,360 downwards.
ATGATTATTATAGTTAGTTCATCATTAAAATTCGAAAAAAAAGAAGAAAAGAAAGAAAAGAAAGAAATAAAGAAAGAGAAAGAGAAAAGAAAAGAAAAAGAAGAAAAGAAAGAAAAGAAAGAAAGAAAGAAGTAAAAAAAAAGAAAAAGAAAATTAAGATTGTGAATCTTTGTGTGTTTGAGTTGATTTGCTTGCAAGATTCATCAAGAATGAATCTAATCATTCAAGAATTCTTTAATTTCGTTTCTTTATTATTCAAGATTCATCAAGAACGAGTCTGATCATTCAAGAATTCTTTAATTTCGTTTCTTTATTCAAGATTCATCAAGAACGAATCTGATCAT